>LIEC01010916.1:0-12586 GCA_001925005.1 Drosera capensis | reverse complement strand
GGACTCAAAGCATACTCAAACCAAAAATCTGATGCCCCAATTGACAGAATGAATATCGAAAAAAGTCTAGTCAAACCATCACCCACTATATGAAGAGCTACAATGGTCACATAGGATAAATAATTCAGAGACCACCGAATAAATAACGCATTTAAGGGATTATCATTTAGAACCATGTGTAACTCAGCATATCAGCTGCCTATTAGGCAGGAAATTACCGCTGATCTGAGATACTTCACAGATTTATTCTATGTGGTTTAAGCAGAAAGTAATCCCATGACAATTGAGAGATAGATAATTGAGACTTCATAACATCAATGAAAGCAATGTCATGTTCTATGCCCCAAAAAGGGCATGCCCTACAGAACTTACAACTGTAGCCTACAGGGTAAAGGCTTTTACACAAAACGTTATTTATCTTAAAATTCGAAGGGAGATCATTCAATGGGAAAGAAAGCAAGTCTGCTGTAATATATCCTGTTAAAAAGTTTGTGTTGTGTCAGCTGTAAAGGTCATGGTCACAATGTTCGACACTTTTATGAAATGTCTCCGCTAATGGGTAGCATTATGAGGTTTTCATGTGACAAAAAAAAAAAAAATCATGTTTTCTTATGGGTTTGGTCCCATAACTGATGCACTTCCTGCGATCCATCAGTCGGTTAGTAGAAGTTTTTTTCTAATGCAAAGTACAGGGGGTAGCAAAATTTCATACTGAAGCAAAGAGACCAAAGAATAAGTGTGAATTTACTGTTACCCACCTTCCAAATGCCAGCATATCCACGAGGCTTTAGTGCATCCTCCAAGTCATCAAACCTGTCAACTTCCTACAAAGATGTTTAACCAATCTCACAATTAATCTCAAAATCACTGAACTAAATGACTGGTAATTTTCTTGTACTAAAGAAAACCTCTTTTTCCAGGTGATCAGAAGAGCATTGTTAATTCACATGAGGAAGCAACCTTGGGTTTTTGTTGTTTCCAATAACTAGTAGTATTACTAAGAATGGCTTGGTGGATTTGTGGCTAGCCATATGTAGAGTTATGTGTAAGTGGACCTTATAATTGGAAATTAGTGGTTGAGATTAAAAGTTCATTTTAACATTAATTGGGAAAAAAAAAAAAGAATTGAGCTTTTCCTACTAAGAAAGGAGACGATGAAAAAAGACTACACATTTAGTAACGAGACATCTCCACAGAGCAACTTTTCTTACTTGAAAAGAAGTGCCACTAAGACAACTAACTGTATTGGCATATGAACAAGAAGAACAATGAAAGGGTAAGAAGATGACCTGAAAACACATTACGTCAGGAGACCACAGTCCAAGTTCAAAAACAATATTCCCTTTTCGCCATTCCCAATCCAAAAATCGCCTCGGAATGTGATAGTAAAGCTTATTCCGGTGCTCATTGGCTAGGTAGTCCGCAAGGATATTATATGATAGAACCGAAATCCTCTCTGCAATTATACAAACAATACAACCAACAGAAACCAATCAGTCACAAGTTCCTTCATGATTCATGAATAAATAAATTTTAACATCTACTTCGGACCCTCACATCTATCATGGACAATCACACACAATAATACTCCAACAGCCAAAAACACTTAATATCTATTACTCCCTCCCTTCCAAATAAATTACAATACGTTGACTTGATATGATTATTAAGGAATTGGATTGACTTTGATACTTTTTATCAATATGTCCTTGTTGGAATAGTGAGTGGATGTATAGGAATTATGAGTGGGTAGAGAAAGGAATAAGATAAAGTAAAAAGAATAAGGGCAAGAATTGTGAGTAAGAGAAAAAAAGATAATGATGAAGAAGATGATTTGATACAAAATAAAGATTTTTTTGTGCGGACATTTTGACACCCAAAACTTGTTAATTTAGAAAACGTTGTAATTCATGTATGACATTCATTTTTTGTAATATGTCTCAATTTATCTAAAACGGAAGGAGTAGTATCTTGTTACCACAATCAGGAGGCGGTCTCAGTTTAGCATTCTCCCACTCCCTGTAATCCAACGGCTTAGTTCTCTCAGGCCTCAGCTGCTGTGCCGGTCGATATCCCTGATTCCCACCAAACTGTGCCCCATTCCCATTCCGATACCAATTCCGATTCATATGTGGCCGCACCTGTGGCGATGGAACTCCTCTAGGTCTAGGACTATGTGAACAGAAAAGAGGCTGATAGTTTCCGCCAATGTTGCCCTGATCCCTCCTATAGCTTGCACCATAGCTCCCACCTCCTTGGAATTGTGTGTTCGCGTCCCTCACCGACTCGAAATGAGAATCCCTGCCGATGATCTGATTGCCGATGAGTGGGCGCTCCGAGAAGCTTCTCTGCTGCCACCGGCCTGTTGTCCGTCCGTTACCTCGGAACTGCTAACGAAATACAAACAGGTTAGTTAAACGTTAACGAGAACATCCAATTACTCCCATATGGCATAGAATCCGGGAGGACGAGATATACACAGTCTTATGTCTGTTGTGTACAGAGATTATTAAAGTAAAATGATAAGCAGAAGGGAGGAGAAGGTGGCGGTGGAGTACGGCACAGCGTTGCGGCGTCGACATGGAGGGTTTGGAGAGGACGGCTGCGGCGGCGATGGAGCGGATGGAGATAGATGAATGTTGTCGCATCGGTCGCTGATGGATGATTCACCTCAGGTTGGGGATTCACCTTGGAATTGTGTGCTCCGGTCAGCACCAACAGAAGGAAAAGAAGTGTTCGTAGAGGAACATTAGTGTTGTCAAAGAATATGCTGTGATGATAAATCTACCGACATTAACCAGAGATGCACATCTCTCCGATGTCATTTCATGGATTTAATGTAATTTGACGACTTATATTATATCACTGTGATAGAAAACTTTTAAATATTTCTGTTTTATATTAAATTATTTTTTTTAATTTTTTTCATCCATTCATAATTTTATTATTATTTTTTTATTCACTCATAATTAGCATTAATCTATTGTACTATATAAATAAGGACATATTGATAAAATGCATAAAATCGAATCAACTTGAACTCGAGTTGTAAAATCGTGAATTTTTAGAATTCGATTCGAACTCGACTCGATTCAAAGAATTCGACTAATTTTTTTCAAAAGTTGATTTGTTTCATTCATAATAATAAAATATATGGAACTTAAGAAATAAAGATATAATTAATATGTTATATGATAAAAGAAAAGAAAAACAATTTCTTACAATTATGCACTACGGATCAAGAGTAATGGCATTATTATATTTATTTAAGTTCATAAATTTATATTATAATTTGAATCTTTTACTATTCGACTCATAAATATTAATATCATAATTTTTATTCTCTAAAATGATCCATAATCTTAATTTGATTCACAATACTCGAAACTAGCTCGGATGTGGCTCGAATTTTATTTTGAGTACTACCAGACAAACTACTCGAACTCGGCTCGAACTCAAACTCGAACTTTTTTTACTTGAGTTCTGTTAGATTCAAATTTTTTCTACTCGAGTTCGTCTCGAGCTCAAAATAAATAGTAAAAATTCAACTCAAGTTCGCAAAAACTTGATGCGATTCAATTCGTATACAACTCCAATAAAATCAATTTATTTTTTAATAATTATGTCAAGTCAACACAGTGAGAGAATATATCCATACACAAATGATAACATAAGATGAGTACACATCGTAAAAATTAGTGGATGGATGAACGAGGTACATATCTGATACGTTCAAAAGTTTGTCTCCGGCTCCAAGCATGTCTGACAACCTCAAGTTTGTCACGCTTTTGCGAGCATAACTTCCTTTCACCACTCACCACTCCAAAACTCAAACTCAATAATTCATCCGTCTTCAAACGCACCATCATCATTCACCAACGAGAACTCACCAATCCGATTACATCTTCAACAGCACCAAAACCAATCCATCATCACGATGCCGTTTAGCACCGCCTCCTCATTCTCAAGCCCTCGGTCGCTGCACTTCTTCTCCAACTCAGTAAATGGCAGAGGAAAGCCGGTCAGCTTCGGTTTCCGAGTCTGCGCTGGTTCCGCCGACGTCCCCGATTTCCTCTCCGCCGATTGGTACTCTCTAGATACATTCTATTCATCGATTTTGTGGTGTGCTTTTGATTCACGTGGTGGTGCTTTTGGTTTCGTTTGATCGTGTAGTGATTCAGGTTCGAGCAAGTCATATAATTTGGCATAAAAAAGCATTCACTGTATATTTTTATTAAATTCTCGCTCGATTTTATTTTTTTATCACTCTAATATAATTAAAATATGATGTTATTTTTTCATAAATTTCTCATCAAAATTGCAACTCATCATAAACTTTTCAAAATTATGACAAATTATTTTTTTCACTTAATTTTTTTCTTTACATCCCACAAATTTTTTCAACTACTTCTTTGTGTATTTTTTTCATTTATCAAGTAATTATATAACGTTTAATTTTTTAAAAAATAACAAACATTAAAAAATAAACATCATTGATGATGTGGTAATGATACCTATATTTATATTTGATTTCAAATATGAAATCAATTTTAACTCATTATCATTTTAGCATCAGTTTTATCTCATAGTTGAAGTACTGTTTTTACAATTTGATTTCAAATTATAGATATAGTATCATTTATAACTCATGGTTGGATTTATTTCTTGAGCAACTTCACTCTTGATCTTTCATTTGGATTGTCATTTCAATATTTTGACAATACAAATGACAACTTTGAGGTGAAAAGAAGTGATGCTCTACACTCATGATTGTTATTATCATTGTCGATATATTGAAATAACAAATAAAATGACAATTTTCATGGGTTCAAGACATTATCTTATATGAGAATCAAGTAATTGGTAAGGATGATGAGATATTTATGTTGGTGGTAACATATGACAATATCATTTCTTTTGTCAAATTTGACAAACAAAATGACATTGTCATTTCTTCACAATCCATTTGACATTAGGGTGTAGATGAACATTCTCATTGGTTGTCAATATGAAAATGGCAATGCAAATGACCATGGGTAGAGTTGCTATGAAAACTTTTCATCATATGATCAAGTCTAAATATAAACGGTCAATTAGTAGTGTTATTGTCAATTGTGTAAATTACTAATAAGTGATTCTTTTTTAATCTAAATTACCAATAGGTGGTGACATACTTTATAAATTAATAAATGATGTATTTTTTAAAAATTTTATCTTATAATCTCCAAAGTACCCCTATCTTCCCATTTAAAATCATAAATCAAGTCCTAAGTTTTCTCCCAAATCAATCGTAACTTATGTATCCCAAAAATTCCCTAAATGTCAAATCCTAAGGAATTGGACCTAAATGAGAGATTAAACCAAAAAGGAAATAAACAAGAAAAACCCATCCAAAAAGGAGAAAAAATATCATATAAATAGAACATCTCATTCCTCAAAAAATATCTTCTTACATTTTTTATTCAATTCTTGTCTTGCCTACTTCTGGGCCTTACTTGAGCATGGAACGGACATCAGAGGTCAACCCTCGCTCTTCTGTTTAACGCGTTTTGTTCGGATCTGATGTGCGGACAGTCGGCCTTATAAGAGACGTACTCCGACCCAGGGAACTCCCTGCGGTCTATCCCGCCCCAACTATAGAAAACGGTAACCTTTCTTCTTTCCAAAAAAAATAATAATAATTTCTCTCTCCCCTCCTACCCTCCCTCCTTCTTTCTCAAGACAACCATGTTTTATCTTCATCAACACCATCACTCGGATCACTCTCAATCACCATTACAAAATTTATTTCCCTGCACCAACAACGACCATGACCTCCATCAAAAGCATCGCCAATACCCGCTGAACCCATCCTCGTCACTATGAAATATGATTGTAGTTCTTCGTTCATTTCGTCGACGAGATCACTGAGACATCCACGGTGGCTTCGATCTCAATTGCTATATAAACCATTTTTCTTTTCTGTTCTTTTTTCCACTTTTTAGAAAAATATGATGCACCTTCAGGGCCATGTGACTCTGGCAAGAAGCTTTCAGATGCTTTTGCCTGACTTTTCATCTACTTTTTGGGTTTTATCCCTCTCATCCAGTGATAAGTCAGCAAGAACTTCTGCTAAACCAGTGCTGTTCCCTGAAAACTGCATTCAAATTAGCTATCTTATTCTTACCTAATCAACTTGGGCATGAATTGCCTCCATGAAATATAAAAGATAAATTATAATAAAATGTCAAAAAGCTCGTCTCTGACCATCTTTGCTAGAGCAATCTCAGGCCTTGGAGGATGATTCAGGGGTGTTGCACTTGATGCCCTCCCTCACTTTCTGAATATATGTCAGACAGAGAAGGTGGAGCAGACCGTTCAATCTTTATATCTGATGCAATGTCAACTTGGAGTTCAAGATCTCCCTCGACACGCCCAGAACTGGGGTTCTCTGTTGTAGAAGTTGCTGAAATATTAAGTTCAGCATAACTATTGGTCTCTTTTTCATTAACACCTGTCAACAGATGGCATACTGGCAGCAGGCTGAGCTAAGTGACTGTTATCCAAGTTCTTAAGTGAGATGCTAACAGATGACCCAGTGCTAAAACTTGGCCGTTGAGTATCGGATAAGATCTCGCTCAGATCAGTGACAACCTCCTCACCATCCACCTGGACCGATGACGATAACTCCAAGTTGCTTTCTGAATTATTGTTTCTCACATCAGATGAGGAATTACTCTGCTCAGGGTCTGTATTTTGATTTTCACTGATAGATGAGGAGGGGCCTTCTACATTAGAGGATCGAACCCTGCAAGATCTAGTTTTTCAGCTCCACTCTATTATTAGAATGGGAAAAAGTTATGCATATAAACCAAAAGAACTTTCACAAGCTACCAAGGCTGAGGGTCATATTGCTTTCGTTCATTTCGAATTTCAGCAGAAGCTTGACCCGTCTCTTTCCACTTCGGCAATATCTAGCTGCACAACAATTTCAGGGTAAGAAACAGCGGATAATTGAAAATGGTGGATGATTACATCAAGGAAATAATGGAAGTACCTTCTGCTCTGGAATCAAGGATGGAAATGAATAATGTGTTATTATCAAACATAATTGAAACCGCTTTCAAGTCATTGATGTCAATTAGAGTACTGTCGAGAAATATAGCTTTTAGACGACAAAAAGGGCGTACGAAGGTCTACCTGGGGAGTGCAATTGAAGTCGCCACATAGAACAACTGGGGCATCACTCCAATCCTTAGAAACAGCATAAGCCCTATCCAAGAGCGCTCTAACCTGTGCAAAGCCACACATAAAGCACTAACTTCTCAGCAAGATAGTGGAAAACACTTGTCGGAGATGACAGTAGCACCGTGATTGTCATAGTTCATATTGAGTAAGAACATGGGCTTTGTTTGAAGCTCGTAGACTTTTGTTTTCGTTTCTCTTCTTTGGGTCAAGATGGATGACGGAACCACTCCTCAGAGGAGCAAAAAGAGAATGGAAGGAAAGCCTTTCTCATATTTACCAAAAAGAACATTAAGGTGTCACGCTCACGCGAGAGTTATATTACACATAGAGCATCCAGTACATGGTGTGCTACCAAGTGCTTTGATACTTGAAGAAGAGGCGATAGTTTCACACTAAACTTTCTAAAATACAGCTCCAAGTCCGTACAGTAATAGGTTCAAACCAACTAATAAATGAATTTGTTTGTTTCAATCTATTTTTCCTTTTGTATGAACTAGATTGTAACCCGCGCAATGCGTGGATATTTAATTTTTGATTTACTATATAATTTAGAATATAATAGAAGAAATAATTTCATTTCACTAATAGTGTGTTAATTTCGACGGCCAAAGACGTTGATAAAAATAAAGTACGTAGACTATTCAAATGTCTATGCATTTACTATACAATACAGAAAATATTGTTTCCGGTCAGTGCCTCACAATCATAAAGTAAAAATGACATAGCGAGAAGCATCAGCAAGGTGACCTGTGAAATCCCCCCTTACTTCTTTTCAATGACTACTTGTTTTTCTTTGATCTTGAAAAAAATGAACCGGATCAATTTAACTGTCGTTCATATCCCCATGATTTTTTCCATGAATAGCACGACCATGAAAATACAATAAAAGATATTCAACTGCTAAACAACACATGCTCCAAGAAGCTATGCGCTCACGATATTCAGTCTGCTGAAACTCCATAAGCTAACAGCAATTAATTTGCTTGATTAGCTGTCAAAACCCCATTTTGAAAGCTCTGAATGGAATCTGATTCAACGTGCACTTAAGGAACACAAAAACCTGACGGTCGATTAAACCTCCTCAACTCGGGCGACGACCATATCCGCTCTCGTAGCGGCCTCACACTCACCTCCTCATTGTCTCAATCAAGCAACCTTCGATGTCAATTTGGAGGTGACGATGATGATAATGGAGAGGATGTTTGATGACGGGGTGGAGAAGGTGGAGCAACTAGCGAAGGACATCGGCAATTGATGTTGGTGAAGTGAAACTCGGAACCAAAATGAACATCTCATAAAAAAGTGAAACATTATTGGTGATGTGTTAATGATAGTTACATTTATATTTAGTTTTAAATATGAAATTACTTTTAGTTCATTATCAATTTAGCATCAGTTTTATCTCATAGTTGGAGTTTTATTTTTGTAATTTGATTTCAAATTATAAAAATAGCACTATTTATATCTTATGATTGGATTTATTTCTTGACCAACTTCACCCCTAATCTTTCATTTGGATTGTCATTTCAATATTTTGACAATACAAATGACAACTTTGAGGTGAAAAGAAGTGATGCTCTACCCCCATGATTGTTATTATTATTGTCGATATGTTGAAATAGCAAATAAAATGACAATTTTCATGGGTGCAAGACATTGCTTTATATGAGAATCAAGTATTTGGTGAGGGTGATGAGATATTTGTGTTGGTGGTGACATGGCAATTTCACTTCTTTTGTTAAATTTGACAAACAAAATGAACATTGTCATTTTTTCACAATCCATGTGACATTAAGGTGTAGATGAACATTCTCATTGGTTGTCAATATGAAAATGGCAATGCAAATGGTCATGAGAAGAGTTGCTACGAAGACTTTTTATCATAAGTCTAAACATAAACGGTCAATTAGTAGTGTTATTGTCAATTGTGTAAATTACTAATAAGTGATATTTTTTTAATCTAAATTACCAATTGGTGGTACCATACTTTATAAATTACTAAATGGTGTGTTTTTTTAAATTTTTATCTTATACTCTCCAAAGTACCCCTATCTTCCCATTTAAAACCATAAATCAAGTCCTAAGTTTTCTCCCAAACTAATCGTGACTGATGGTAACCCAAAAATTCCCTAAATGGCAAATCTTAAGGAGTTGGATCCAAGTGAGAGATTAGGCCAAAGGGGAAATAAACAAGGGAAGCCCACCCAAAAAGGAGAAAAAATATCCTTTAAATAGGACATCTGGTGAACCGCTGGTGGTCGGATTTGTGGCGGGAGAAGCTCATAGTTCCTGCAGGAGAAGAGACAATGCAGGCAGATCTGGTGTCCCGCCTCCTGTTGGCACAGATCTGACTGTGTGCTGCTTAGGACCCATAAAGTTGCGGCTGGGGAAGGCAAGGGCGGTGGCCAGCGGTGTTGGGTCGTTGGAATTGTCTCAGAAAGAGGAACACAATTTTGGTGTTAGATGACCGAGAAAACAATCAATGACAAAAAAAAAAAAATCTCGGAATCGAATTTTTGTCAAAAATGGCTCTGATACCATGATAAATGTATTGAAGTAATGAAAAGTTTATATTAAATACGTATAAGAGTCTTCTATTTATAGGACGTATAGTTGAGAATATGTTATGAAATATGTTATTCCAACGGTCATATTCCAACACTATTTATATATCGTGTGTATTCTAATTTCTCTTTTTAAGGTGTTGCTTCTTTCTTCTTGCAGTCTTGGATCTCGCAGAAAGAGACCACTTGGTCCTAGTTTAGAAGTAATCTTTCTGACCTTCTATAGACCACATCGTGTTGCTGCTGTAGTCATTACTACAGTAATCTAGATTGATCCGTTGTTGTAGTTTAGTGCAGAAGACGCAGTTAGGCATCAGCTAGATGCACTGAAGTACAATGACCAACCTCGTGCGGATAATGGGATTGAGGTTATGCACAGGGTAATGCTCTTGTTGCCTGCCAGAGAAATGTGGTGTGGTTCAGGGCTTAGCCATTGAAAATTACTTCTAGGTTGTTGCTTTCTTGCAGTTCGCTGGATTTGACCCTTTCGAGAGATCTACTTACTTTGGTTAGTAAATCAAGACACGTGACTATTTTATTTTAATCTAATTTTTGCTAACATCTGTCTCCCATGATCTCTGTGGTATCCTCGATAAGGTTTTAAGAAAATTTCCTGGACTAGCTTGATTTTGCTTCTTCCAACATATAAAAATTGTTGGGAACAGATGTATACGAAGTATCGGATTTACTGATATCGAGAATGTTCAAATGGCTGCTTAAATGGATTTCACACTTTAGATAATTTATCCTTGATTCTAATGTTAGGTTAATGTGTCTACTTATTATACAGTTTGAACGTTTTAGAAGAATTTTTCATCAGTTTTGCTGGGCCACAAGGATAGGAAACTCTTGAGCTGTTTATGGGTAAAGGAGGTGAGAATGGCATTCCATCTTGATGTCGGTCGATCCAATACATTATTCTGTGAATACTTTGGAGCCATGTGTGGTGTTAAATAGTTACCATGTCTTCCATAGAATTGATTCAAGCAGCGGGTTTGGGTACAAGGAAATGGACCGGAGGAGGAAGAGATATTTGAGTTCACAATCGTTCAGGTTTTCCTCCATCCTCCTGCAATCATCTTATCTAGTGTTCAACGATGTTCTGTTGTAGTTACCTGAATTCACTCACTCGCATAATTGATTTGATCAGAGGCTTGGTGGTTCCTGGGATGGCTATTGGCTGACAGAGAGCCTACTTCACGACAGAGATAGCTTTTCTGGTGGCGTAGCTTACTGAACTTCTTCTCCGTTGTCTGCACCATGTACCTGTACATCCTCACAGCTTGTTCATCTCCGTCAATGCTTTATCCATATTCAATCATGTAAAGCATTGGATAAAGTTCATACACATTGAGACGATGCCTGTGATATTGGGAAGTTTGTGTACAGTTCTATAGCAATACAATTTACGATGTTATACTTCTCCATTTACTGGATTGTATGCTCGAGGTGCCTGCTTCAGATGTTTAAATATGGGGGCCTCAATTTGTCCCGATAGGAATCTTCTATTTATTCTTTACAGGAAAAATTGTTCCCTGTTTCTCATCTCGAATGGTCATTTGTTTTTATCTTGATGAGATGACGAGCAGAGTCCATGACGCAGTCGGAGTTCCTGCATCAGTCCACTTGGTTCCATTGAGGATCGTCTAGCTGAATAGGATGACATGAGGCCTCCTGTAACTATCTAGGATCACCTAGGCATCAGGATCGGCTTTGACAAGTGTCGTCTTATATCGACTGAGTCCATGGCATCATCGAATAGTGTCATCATGGATATCCTTCTCTTCTTTCAAGTCCATTATATGATGCAGGAAGCTACAAATCACGCAACATTTATCACGAATGAAATTAGAAGATGACATTATATTGAGTTCACTTGCAACCTACGAGCATAGGATATCAAACGGGTGACTACACTTGGTCATTACAACCATGGAACTTCGACCCTCCTTGACAGAATTAGATTTCCCTGGACAACATCAAAAGCTCCTGTTGAGCACTAAAAGACTAATTAATAATCAATAACACCTCCAAGCTGATTCATTTCTTCTGTTGAGGTTGCGAGAGATACTTGGTCAGAACATAACAGTCTGGTGGAGTGATGTTTGTGTAATAGTTATGGATCGTCTCTGTGATTTCGAACCCGAATTTCTTGTAGAAGTTGATGGCTTCCTCATTATTTGTTTGAACATGCAGGTAGATCTCTGCGATGTTCTGTTTCGAGCTCAGATCAAGGGCATGGATCAACATCTTTGTTCCTGAACCAAAAAAAAAAATCCAGAACTCAGAATGGATGAAATTGAGATAACTATACGAGTTGCCAAATCAAAACAGAAGACTGAAGAGGAGAGCAGAAGCTACAGAGCACTAGCCTTCTTATGCAGAGTCTATTTCGAAAATCATCCTGTTCTACGAAATGAAAAGAGCAACACTTCATTTTTACTGCTAGCTACGACCCAGCCCTTGTTATCATTAAGGCATCCACCTTGGCCTCAAATCACCATAGCTTGTCCAATTCGCCTTGTCTAAACTCCAAGAGAAGACCAGGACTAGGCAAGCCCAATATTAGGCACCTAAACTCTAAGCCAACAGCTATTATAGTATGCTTTCTGCAAACTATTATATATCCCTGTCTTTCTAAGCATCAACTTGGTCTTAAACTGCCAGCAAGAAAAGAAGGCTTTCGGCACACAACATTTACGTCCCCCCTAAATTTACCGAGTACTACTTCCATCCAACTCTCCCACTGCAACAGGCAACCACCACTGTTATAATGAAATCTCATTTAAGTGTTT
>LIEC01010915.1:0-38373 GCA_001925005.1 Drosera capensis | reverse complement strand
AGTTGTTGGAATTGCTGAAAATGCTGAGAGCTCCTCAACTTGCTGTGTCTCCTCCATTATATTACACCTCACTATCTTCTTAATTTGTTTTCCATATTGTTTCTCCACTTCACTTTTAAATATTTTAAAAACATCCAAAGTTTCATTCTTATTATGAAGCAAGTAGAGATACATGTAACGTGAATAATCATCAATAAATGAGATGAAATACTTTTGACTATGCGAGTCCATGTTGAGACTATAAATATCCATATATACGATCTCTAATATGTCTATACTTCTTTTGGCATCTTTTTTATACTTGTTGGTTTGTTTTTCTTTAATATAATCCACACAAGTATCAAAATCAGTAAAATCCAAAGTACTGAGAACTCCATTATTTACTTATCGTTTAACTCGATCAATGGAGATATGTCATAATCTTCGATGTCATAACATAGAGGAATCCTCATTCACAACACTTCGTTTTATATCAGTATTATCATGAACATGCATCGCATCATAAAATGCATTATTTTATAAGTTTACACGGTAAAGATCATCAGATAAAATACCACTTCCAATTACATTAGATTTGAACGATAAAATGAATGTCGAATCTGAAAAATTAAAGGAATAACCCAAAGATACAAGTCTTGATATTGAGATCAAGTTTCTAGAGAAACTTGGAACATAAAAGGTCTTTTCCAAGTATAAAATACCTCTTCTAATTATATCAGGTTTGAACGATAAATTGAATGTCGAATATGAGAAATTAAAGGAATAACCCAAAGGTACAACTCTTGATATTGAAATCAAGTTTCTAGAGAAATTTGAAACATAAAAGGTCTTTTCCAAGTACAAAACATAACTATTATCTAGGACTAATCTGCAGGTCCCAATAACCTCAACTTACAAAGTATCTTATTTCCAGAGTAGATGCTTTCCCAGTGGTTTCTTGTGCCTTTGAAAATCCTGAAAGGAATTGAAAATATGGATTGTAGTATCAGAATCAATCCACAGAGTGTTATAACCAACATCAGTCATACTAAATTCATAACAAACATATGAGATTAGATTACCTTTCTTCTCGAGTCAGGCCTTGTATTTGGCATAATCCTTTTTCAGATTCTTTCCTTTTCTACAAAAGAAGCACTTGGATTGTTCTTTAATGTCAGATTGGACATGTAGTTTACCTTTTCGTTTCTTCTTGCCTTGCTCCTTGGCTTTTTCTTATGTTACCAAAAGAGCACTTTCCCCTGACTCCATAAGCAACCTTTGCTCCTCTTGCACACACATGGTCATAAAACTCATTAATTGACCATTGACTTTTGTGTGTATTGGAGGAGATTTTGAAAGATACATATTGTTGGGGAAAGAGTGTTTAAAATATAATACACAAAGAAAAATATAAGGAATCTCAACCTCAAGGTTCTTCAACTGAGCCACAATGTCTCTCATATTCATTATGTGCTCGTGCACACCTTTCACACTAGTGAGTTTTAAAGACGCAAACTTTATAATTAGGGTCATGACATGAGCCTTTTCTGAAGATTCAAATTACGAATTAATTGTTTTAAGTAAGTCCTTCACCTTACTATGTTTCTCGACAGAACCACAAATACTAACAGATAATTTGGTCTTTATGAACATAAAAAAAAAGTTGTTGGACCGCTCCCACTATTCATAAAGAACCAATTAGACTGGATTGCTAGTATCGATAACCGCAGGTGGTTCGTCTTTGCTGATAGCATAATCAATGTTCATACATCCTAATCGTGGAAGAACCATTTCCTTCCAAACCTTATAGTTATCACATTTGATTTCCGGAACATCAATTTTAAAATCAGAAAAATTCACAAGTTGTGAAGTTGCATAAGAAACACACACATGCTTACTAATAAACACAAATCATGATTTATCTAATATAAATCATGAAAACAATATGAATCACATGACATAAAAATTGGATATGGGCTAAACTTCTAATTTAAATAAATTCACAATAGTGAATGATGAAACTAACAGATTATGTTTCTTTTTTAATTTATGTGGATAAATTAAGAAAATAATCTATTATAACATCTTAATTAAATATATTAATATAATAAAAATCCATGTGAGGTAAAATTTATTATATTAATATAAATAATCACAATCAATGTCGTTAGTCAAAAGTGATCTCAAAATACTTAATATTTATTTTAATTAATGAGAAATACTATGATTAATCCTTAATCAATTAATATAAATATAGGTGACAAGCTATTTAAATGTTTTTAATGATCCAATTATCATAATAGTCCAAACTGTATAACTATCTATCAAACCAACCAATTTAAATCTCATAAGACATTCAATTTCAACTTGAAAACTACCCCTACAAAAGAGCAGCAGGAATCTGCCACCATTTGCGCTTGACTCGAGCAACTCATTGTCCAGTACATGAACAAGCAAAGAACAGAAACCTAGTTTATCATACTAGCCGCAGCGGAACTGAACCAAATAGCCATTCATTGTCAACGATCAACTCATTAATCAATAAAAAGTGTTGCTCATCATGAGCACTAGGATATCAATCGCTAGAAAGGTCTTCTAATATAATATTATGCCCAACAATAAGAACAGGAAAATCAGAACCACTTGTGGCACTATTGGTCAACCGATCGGCATAATCTATAAGCACGCATGAATGCGCATTCTCTGCCTAATTCTTTTGTCATGCCATTTCTTATCCCAATATCTATGCACTAAGCTATACAGAATAGAGATCACGTATAGATCGTACCTCTTGTATTATTGTTCAAATAATCTTCGTGAGTATTTAGATGGTGTGTTTTATCGTACGTGAGTATTTAACTTACACCCGTATCTCATCTTTTTCATATTTATATAGTTACGTAAAAACAAAAAGCGATTATCATTTGATATTTGAAAAATATAGGATCATAGTTATTTGATTTTATCCAAAAATAAATAAAACTAAAGTCACATAATATAACTTAATAAATAATTAAGTTACCACAAATTTTTTTGCAGATGTAAGGCACCCTTATGCCATGTAGCTCATATATCCGCTTTATGAAATTTACCATATACTCTATCGTCCGAGTGTCCTGATATTCTGATGCAGAGGTATTCACTGCTCCCAGTGACATTACAAAACCCTTGGATGCTTGAAAAAAATATTACTATTGCTCCGAGGGTGTTATACTTAGCTACTAGGAACAACATCAGCCAGATAAACTACAGAAATGTGATTGCGAAGCAAAGGAGAGAGATCGAGAAACAGCGAACAGAGAGCTGATCACCGGATAACTATGTGCGTGGCTTGTTTTTTGTATTCGTGGTGGTGACTGCATTCTCTTGCTCATATTACTGGAAGTAACCATACAGGTTCACTTTTGCAAATGATTGATAACAAGATGATCTATTTTGGGGGGAATATAAAACGGCAATACAATTTATGCTAATGCACTTTATTTTGCATGCTTTCATTCTTTCGCATTCAGTTCAACCATTAGAAGTGAGATAGATACATCAACAATACCTTGAATAGAAGCCATTGTCCAAGCAGCAAATAGCAAATTATTAAACGACATCCCAACGCTGAAAAGACGAAAACCAACAGGGATCTTTTCCAGGCTGCGAGAGCAACCAGTAAACTAGCATCAAACATCTGATGCACCACAAACGAACACAAATCATAAAAACAATGTTCTAACAACTAGGACTCAACAGCAGCCAGTTCCCCTGGAGTTGCTAACAGGTTAGTGAACCATTGAAAGAATCCTCTACGGTGCTCAGGATGGAAGTGAACAAAACCTGTCTCTCATATGTCAGCGACAAGGAAATTCTCAGATAACGATACCTGCATCAAAAAAAGAAACATTTTAAACCTCGAGTAGTCTTGGGTAGCAGATACTGAGGAAGCAACTTCTAAAGAGTAATGACATTACCTTCTCCCCAAGTTTGAAAGGAGGCAAACCCTTGTAAGGGCAAGTGCTACACCTAAACGCATCTCCTAGCCCGCACTGCAGACAATGTACCAATTGACGAGGTGAGAAGTGGTTTCACTACACTTGTGTAAAGATTTTTTCCCATAAGGAAGGAACTTGCGACAGACATATCACAGATGTGCACTGGCTAAACCCCAATGCATCAACCGTATTTCGGAAGATATGGTGACAATCTAGGATAACATGCCTTCTTGTTTAAAACCACGCTAAACTGAGGATAGAACACCTAAGGCTAGAAATGACAGAGTAGTAAAAAAAAAAGTGCATGAACAGGGGTCAGGACATACACTTCCACATGCCGACTGAGGATTATTCAGTTGATCTGTTGTCAAACCCAGCTTAAGTACTTTCTCCTCTGCCTCGGCTCTGCCACATGTGCAGTTTTTGCAGGCCTGCCTTGTACTTCCAACCTCACAATCGCCCACTGAACACCATAGAGACAGACCAAAATGCTCAAAACCGAAAGGATACATGATAATACAAATATTAGAAGTATACTTGTTCGACAACTTACCAACAGGTAGTTGTGGTTTTTTCAAATCCTCCTCGGTAAGGAGGCTATCCTCGTCAATCAGATCTGAATCGTCGAGCTCTATCTTTGGTAGGCTTTTTGTAACCTTCTTGATGGAGAAGGATGACCCAATCTTCCAAGACGGCTTCTTAGCTTTGACCTATAAAATGAAACAATATCAGAGAGTAAGCAGATGTGACAAACTAGTCGAAAATCTAAAAGCGATTCTCGACCAATGCGCCACGGTATAGTGAAAGTGATTAGTATTTCATAAGTAAAAAACAGCAGGAATAGGTCGGAAGCATTGATGTAAATGAGATGAACTTCGATTAATATTCATTATTCAGCTCTCCTACCATCAACAACTCATACTCACCCCAAAAGAAGAGGATTCTTTGGATTTCGTGACCACACTTTCTGGCTCTAGGAAACCTGCCACAAGTAACTTCATCTTCAGTGATGAGAGTGTCTGCATTGCAACCAGGACAAATTGTTTAGATTGATTTCGCCAAGAGAACACAAATTATTAAGCTTATAGAGTGGATAAAGGGAAGGCAATACCATATCTTTGCCTGCATTAGCAGTCTCCACACCTAGTTTCAGCAGAATTTTTCCTTCAGGCTTCAGTATTCTTGAGATCTCCTCAAGCAGAACGGTGGATGGAAATTCAAGAGACAGGGAGATAGTAACAATTGCATCGACAGATGATGACTCGAAAGGCAACTTACCTGGAAAAAATGGAAGCAGAAATTGATGACATTGGCACACAAGCAGGTGAAATTAGAGCATAATCATTCAGCTCCACTTACAAGTTCAATAAAGAAGAAAAGAAAAATGATAAGTATACGAGCAATGAAAAAGGGGAGCATTTCTGGAGTCTGGACAATACATAAGACATAAAACATTAGAACCATTAGCACTTCTGCTTGATCATTGCGTTTGTTCTATATCTCTTCACAATACAAGGAAAGACCACAAACCCCATAGGAAAATGAAGCCAATAAGATAAAAGACGAAGGAAGCGTACATAAAACAAAGTGATAACCACAAAAAGTGAAATCTCACACGAGCACAAAATTAAATCACAAAAAGATAGCACACAGATACTCAAGCCAAAATTATAACGACAACGCAAACTAATTATAGTTTGTGTATTTAAGGAAAAAAAAGAGGCAAAGGTCAGAAGAAATTACTTAGGGAGGAAGCTTGTGTGATAATCTGAATATTATCTGGTTCAACTCGCCCATTCTGGAGCTCGCCCAACACATGCAATGCGAGTTTTATAGGCAAGATTGCATCATCTGTAAGCACCAAAAATCTTTGTTGTGCTGCCATATTCCCTGAAAAGCTGATTCTGCAATCGATCCAAAAAATATTTCAAACAGGAATCGTGATAAGTGTATACCTCAAACACTTAATATCACTGTAGACTGATATCAAACATGTAGAGTCTAGACTGATAACATTTAGGCGATACCTATGAGACAAGTTTATAATGTCAATAGCTGCGCGAAGCTGCACCGAGCTCCGGAAAATCACGACGAAGCAATTATCATAGCGCATGTATACCGTGTCTTGTAAAAACCCAATCCTCTACTAATCCTAAACAAAAAGCATAATCAAACCCAAGGCAAAAAACCATACCATTGATTCAAACCTCTTCTATCTACCCCGATCAAGTTGTGCTGATAATTGTACTTCATCATTCTCAACATGTTATATTTCAATTACACGAACAAAGATCCCCTTTTTCATTTTTTTGACGAAAATATAAGAACCCATATTCCAATCCAGGTAAAAAAAAAAACCCTAGAAAACATTCAGAGATCTGTTTTTTGAATTACATAATCCCAATTACAAGCAGAATCCAAATCATAAACTAGAAATTCTGCTGGGATTTAAGAGCAAAACGAAATTGAGATCAATTACCTGAGAAAATTGAGAACTATTGATCGAAAAGGGGAATGGAGAATGTGGAGATCAAGAATTTGGGGTAGGCGATGAGGGGGGTCGTCGAAGGTTCTTCGAAACTATTTATTAGGGCTTTGTTGGATTGTGATTTGGGGGTTATGTGCGCAGAGGAGAACTTTAAAAGGTTTGAAACGGCACCGCTTAGAGAACCTTCTCGCACAAAAAAGCAAACTCATGTCAATATATCTGGTTTTTGATTAAAATATTTTTATTAATTATTATATATTAAATTATATTTTTTTTATTAAAAAAAATACCTATTTAACGTGTACGAAGAAAAAAAATGCTCATCCCAAAAAAACCCTAATGACAGTGGGAGTTGATCAGCAATCGGAGGAGATGGAAGTTGTCGATATGTCGTCGACGTCTTCAGAGGCGAAGAAGGAGAGGAAAAGGAGGCTGGTGAAGGATTGAAATAATAATCAGAGGAAAAGGATGAAGTGGATGAGGAAAGGCCAAGATGACGGCGAGATGGAGGAGTTGTCGGAGACGATAGCAGGTGAAGACAATGTGACCTCGGAGGTATAATGATTTAACTCTTGCGATTATTTTGCTACTTTCGATGAACTTTTGTGGACTGATTATTGAGATGAATGTTACGGTTTAGTATTGAGTCGCGTAGATGGAAGTTGTCGATATGTCGTCGACGTCTTCAGAGGCGAAGAAGGAGAGGAAAAGGAGGCTGATGAAGGATTGAAATAATAATCAGAGGAAAAGGATGAAGTGGATGAGGAAAGGCGAAGATGACGACGAGATGGAGGAGTTGTGTGAGACGATAGCAGGTGACGACAATGTGACCTCGGAGGTATAATGATTTAACTCTTGCGATTATTTTGCTACTTTCGATGAACTTTTGTGGATGATTATTGAGATGAATGTTACGGTTTAATATTGAGTCGCGTATGATTGGGTGTGTTTTTAGAATCGTTAGTTTTTTGGAATGCCGATATTTGTTTTGGATGCTTTGTGAACTTCTAAGTTACTTGGAAAGTTTCATTCATGACTCTGTATAATGGTGTAGTTCACTAGTTCTGATTTGTGGTTTTCTTGGTTGCATGATATTCGATGGTGTCGTCTTTGTTTGTTTATGTTTGGCCGAGTTATAATGTTTATTGGTTTCCCTGATTAGTTTGGCGCAGGAAAATTCCAAATTTCTTGCATTTGTTTGATTTGTATCTGGGTGATTTCGTTGTAAGTAACCTAGTTTTAGGTTCAGCGATGTACTGATAAAAGATACTGTACTCATAATTTGGGTAGAACTCATAAGTTACTTAGATTTCTGCTAAGTTTGTGCTATTGGGAAAAAAATCATGAGGTGAAGTCCAAGGTTGTGCGGCATGTTGTTCTATCTTTAATGTTCAAACAAGCATTGAGTTCCTCGAGATTCCTTGTTTTAGCCTGAGACTTTGACTACGAGAACTCGATTGCGAGTAATACAACCCGATGCGAGCACTGATTACTGATTCGAAGATTTTGGCCTATATGCTTCGTCCTGTCAAATTTTGACTTCTTGGAACATTTTCTGGTTTGCACTAATGCTACTGGGCATATGCGAATTTATAATTTTAACTTACATGTTCAATATTGTAACAGGATGGCAAAGGATCTGATGACGGTAATTTCATAGACGATGCTGGAGTAGACACTGGTAATACACATGAAAGAAGCGATGCATCTGCTTCACCCACTCACCATTCTAAAGTTGGCATACTTCTATATTTGATCGCATCAATTGTGGATACTTGTTATGTCTATGAGTGTTATCTATGCGTGCCTTAGGGTTGAAAGTTTGGTATAGATCACTAGATCCTTTTGTTCTTGATGTGCTTTATTCGGCGTTTTACTGATCAAGATTATGTAGACGCTTTTTAACAGTTACTGATCTGCATCATCATCATTGTTTCCATGCATACATTCTAGGCTGAGAAAGGTGGGAAAGATAGTGAAATCGAGGAGCTGTTTAGCATGTGTAAAAAGAAGAAAAGTGAGAATACTGCAGCAGAAATTTCGTACCTGGTCGAGAATGTCATAGCCTAACTTGAAGCTGCTGTTGAGATTAACGCTACTCTCAATTCAGAGGGGAAACCTGCCATCAACAAACTCAAAGAAGCTGCCCCTTCTATACGAGACTCTATCAAAGTATGTATGATTTTGCTACTTATTTTGTTCCGTCCCACGGCGCCGAAGATATTTCTTACCATTATTCTTATTTATTTGAATTGCACTTCTGTGTACAGGAAACAACTTCAATCAGAGTTCCTCGACCATGGAGTGTTGACAACGCTGAAGAATTGGCTTGAACCTCTCCCTGATGGAAGCCTTCCTAGCATCAACATACGTCAGGCAATATTACAGATATTGACTGATGTAAAGTATCGGTTTTCTTCACATTTGCTTTCGAAGTATTGTCTTGATGAGCTTTACATGGTTTTTCATATTTATTTTTTCAGCCGGGCAGTTCCCAATTGATATGGAGCAGCATGATCGGAGAGAACAACTGAAGAAGAGTGGAATCGGAAGGGTACGTATGATGCACTGCCTCGTTCTTTCCGTTGGTTTGAGAATATTTTTCGCTTTATTTTCTGTGAAAGATTGTGTGGTCATGCTTGCTAGTTACCTCTGCAGGTGGTTATGTTCCTGTCGAAGTCAGAGGAGGAGATAGCATCGAACCGAAGGCTTGCTAAACCCTTGGTGGACAAATGGATAAGTTCAAGTTAATTCCAATTTCGGCTTGATGTTTGCATCAAGGTTCTGGTTCTTGTGACGAATGCTCAGCTTGATATTCGATACTCATTATAAGTTGGTTCCTTTCCTCGTTTTAGCATATGCTGTGTTTTCGCAGATCTCTTTTAGCCTCCCTTTTATCCTGTGATTTTAATTTTAATTTTTTTTGCCCTGATGCAGAGTCGTCCTCTCTTCAGCCAAAACATACGCTATGATGATTTGAGGAGACATGAAGAAGAGAGGATTCGTTATCAAAGTCCTCCTACAAAGAAGGGCTCATTTCAGCTTCTTTATGTTGTGTTACAGTTTTCGGATTAGTGCCTTTCTCAACTAATACATCTGTCAAATTCACTTATGCAGGATAAGGCTATCAAATAAATCTTCAGGACTGACTCGTGCAGATGACCTTGATCTTGATTTGAAGGCACCTTCATCGTAAGTTTTGAATAAGAAATTACAGTTTCGAATTCTTCTCTTAGAATTTAGATTAATTAATATGTTAGTTGCTACTTGCTTTATGTTTTGTGTCCAACTCTCAGTACAAGCTTATGTTTTGCAGGGACAGAAAATCTGGCCGGTCTAAGGTTCGACAACCTGTGATCAGACCTGAAGCAACGCACATGGACTTTAAAATACGGCCTCAATCAAAGATCAATCCAGATGGGATTAGAGCAAGGTTGAAGCAAACATTGCAGGATCTACGCCGGACAAAGGTAAGGATATATTGATAGCTATGATACTCCTAAACAGTTACTCCTTCAGTTCATATCGGTTGGGTAGAATCCCAGTATTCATATCTCGGAATGAGATTTCATCAGCCCAATGATGCTTTTGTATTGTTTTTGTATAATCTGATAAACGTTTGTTATTGCAGGTGAATAAGAAACTGCAACAGTTGAAATCCTCTAATAAGAGGAAGGTGCTCCAAGCTATAAGAATCAGTGTTCAAAGGATATGAATCACCATGCTCGTCTGTATAATCAACTGACAGCTTATGACGATTTTTATTCAGAAATTGTAAGCTGAGGCGATGTATTGTACAGTTCATGTCGAATTAGACATTCTTTATGCTGCAGAGCTTTTGTTATCATAGTATGTAAATTTCACATCAAGATGAGCTGATCAATGAAAGCACCAATTAAAAGCAAAGCGAATAATAATTTTTCATTGAGGAACTCACATGATACAAGGTACTAGTACATTTGAGGTGAAAGTGAAACCCTCAACGAGAATATTTTTTCAGCAGCAATTGTCTTAGATTTTCCATAGGCCGGTAACTCGCACCTTCTTCATCTTCGCCTTCTTCATCCAGTTGAGTACATTCACAACTTTCAGAATTTAAGTTAGCGCCGCAGCTGAGACAGAGACCCTTGCACGCTGGATCACATACTGCATCTACTCTGATTTCCAGATGTAACATGTCCCTTATGGGCTTTGAGATGTCGACCTCCTTTTGATCTGGAGGAAAATATAGCCGATCATCCAAATAGATGGAATCATCATTGTCCTCGAATTCACCCTCCATGTCAAGATCCCTGGACCCCTTGGCTCCATGTTCTTCATAAATCTCTCCCATGTCTATCATCTCGTCTTCCGGAACAGGGTCCTCTGTTAGCAGGAGTGAGAAGTTTAAGCATATGTCGTTTGCTGCTGGTTTTGCACACCTGGATATTCAAGCAAACATTTAGTGTGTGCATACTACCTTGTTGGCAATTAAAAAACGACATGACTGTCTATAGCAAGCTTAAGCAGATGGATATCCGAATTCCAAAGAAATAGAGGATACATGTAACAGTCAAGAGTAATAACGGTTTTGATGACCCCATCAAGCCTCAGCCTCTTTCTCTTCTTAGTCACGTCAAAGGAAACCAGGACTGGTGTTCCATGGTCCTCCACAGATTCTGTCACACGCAGCCCCAAAAGTGATGCTGCTTTCTTTTTTGAGACCTCAGAAGAAAGTTTTCCCAGTCCAAGCCTTTCCAATGTTGTGCAACACTCGAGGTGCGGTGTCAATGCACTTCTTTTATACACTAATGCACCTTCCCATGGCGTTTCTTCATCATCCTCATCTCCCCAATCAAGGTACACGTAATCTTCTTCTTCTTCAAATGACCCTTCATCATTAGAAGCTTTTGCCTTGTTTCTCACTGGAAGTATCTTTGAGTAACTGGGTATCTTCCCCTCTTTACTCTTCAAAAAGTTTGTAGCAACATGTTTGTAACCAATAGGATTGGTGCACACAGCAGGAATATTGTGTAGCTTCAGATGACACGGGCCATATAGAGTCTTGGAACAAAACTTTGGAATGGCATTCACAGAGCACGGACAGGATAGGAGAGACATAGTTCGTGTTGAAAGGTTCAAATTGTTTTGATCAAATGAAAACTGTTTGCTTAATTCTCGGCCGTATAGTATGAATCATAGGATGAAGGTGACATGTCGCGACAGCAAATAGTTATTGACTAGGGAAAGGCCAAGGGAACTGCAAAAGAAGAAAGAATAGGTAAGCAAGCTCATCAAATATCCACACAAACAATCTTTCAAAACAATGCATCGTTGAGAGGTAATTGATGCAAAAAACAACCAACTAAGCTAAGTATCAAGTCATAACAAATATCACCAAAGCATTCACTATGCTTTACTCATCTGACTTGACTTTCAACTCCCTCGAAAAGTATTATGACCAATGTAGCCGACAAAGAAATATAATCAGTGATCAGGTAACTACGCCGTTTCAGAAATTTCAATCCACAACCACGAGGCATACCATTTCAATTTATACCCACCGGTTCCCTAATCCCCTTGGGGTTCGCTCCAAAAGCATCATACCCTAACGTCCTCCATCATATCCCAAACATATTATCTAGATCAGCACTAGCATATCTCATGTACCAGGCACTGTGTATATGATAACGTCCGTCGTATATTTGCTAGTTGCTACTCGCTATATCATCCCTTTCTTTCTTGCTGAAACATGCCCCAAGAGTTCTTCTATCTTCATCACAAGTGTACCCACACCAGAACTCAGAACTCACACCAAATCGACATGCTGATCACTCATTCTCCATTATCTCATCTCTGTCTTACAAAACTATCTAACCAACACTACCTACACTTCCATTCTCCTCACCACAGAACACACCAAGACTGATTTTCTCACACGATCATTGAAGAATCCCAGATTCTGACACAAACCCATTTGAAAACAGAAACCCAAGAAACCGTAAAGTTTCTGTTTGTTTTCCACTTGCAATTCTCCCATCCAAAGCATCACAAACCCTAGCGGCAGTGTAGCTGCCAGGGGAAGGGAACGTACCTGGTGTCGGAATCTTGGTCGGGGTTGAGACAGAGGCGAGGGCGGCTCAGCTGCGGTGGCGGCCCCGGCGGCGGCGAGTGGAGGAGAGGAGAAGCGGCGGCGGAGCAGGAGGAGAGGATGGTAGTGTTATCAACTCGGGATAAACTGAAATTTGGCCATCATTTTTTCTATTACTATTGTAATACAGGGGAGTATGAGGTACATCCGACCGACGATGTACATAATCTGCATTTTTTTATGACATTTGATTGATAAAAAATTTTATAATTAATTTTAAAAAATTGATTTTGATGACTAATTGAAATCAAGAGTGTGAAATATCTACATCCATGAGGATATATTATGCATTCTCCCGCGTATATTGATTTTAGTTCAAGTTGTATAATAAGTATATTATCTTCATCTTAAAATATAACAAATATTTTGACCCAACATCCAAATTTATATGTGTTAATTTTTTTTATGAGATTTCATGAAAAAATAATATTTCTTTAATGATAGTGAGATATAAGTGATGTTTATGAGAAAGAATGTAACACATAGATGTTTTTTTTTTTTTTTTTGATTTTTTATGTGAAAAAATTATTAAATATGATATGTTGGTTATATTTTAAGACGATTTAAATAAAAAAAATATGATATAATATGAAACAGAAGGAATACAACTAAAGATCTGTATGTAATTTTATTGGATCCTAAAAATCGAAAAACAAAATATAAAAATATGCTTTGAATAATATAAAAATAATGGATCTATATTATAACAAAGGGAGTACAAGGATGAATTGTTATAATATTGTTGAAAGTTTCATTTACGTACTGATATTCAATTGCTATACTTATGACTTTTGGTGTTATAAATTGTACTTGTATTCGTTACAGTTTGATATATGTGCTCTGCAATCTGTACAACCGAAGCTATGACATAAAGTGAAACTTGGAATGAATATCCTCATATGGTTTTCCTCTTTGCTTGCAACGTTTGAGTCACCGGGGAGTTACTTATAGAAGGGATAATAGCATTCAATTCTCTTAATTTTCGATTTTTTATATTTTATCCTATAAACTTTTTGAAAATAGATACTTAATGCTCGAAATTTTGAAAAATCTTGATTTTGACACATAACTCTAGTAAAAATATTTTTTTTTCCCAAAAAACCTACTCATAAGAAACATATGTTTATTTTCAAAATTGAAAACGATAAAGTGCAAAAAATCAAAAATTCATGAGATCAAAT
This sequence comes from Drosera capensis, assembly GCA_001925005.1. NCBI lineage: Eukaryota > Viridiplantae > Streptophyta > Magnoliopsida > Caryophyllales > Droseraceae > Drosera > Drosera capensis. Next base: position 24,615 of record LIEC01010915.1, on the reverse strand, counting down.
ACATTCTAGAACAAACTTGACATACATTGTAAAAGTCAGTATTTTGTAAAAGAGTAAGAGTAAATGAATACTCTTAGCATTCTCTTTCCACTTTTTCATCTACTATTGTTACTAAGGAGATCACGATAAAGCTATGAACAAGGAATCAACCTTGGCATTAAACTTTGTTGCCTGTACAAGAGCAACGTAAAAACTCCCGTACTTCGTAGAACTCAAGAGAACCCCGGACATCCACTATCTTGCCGAACTCCCCTCAGGCCATGAAGACCAGGTAAATTGATCATCGATGTTAGCATATCATAAGATCCAACAAATTCTACATCTATCATGTCTTGAACCCTCCATCATTGCCGAGAACCTGCCTGTTGTGAAAAAACTTCTCCAACCACCTGGAACAATCATCATCAACCACCACGACAATCACGAAGCAATGTCTGCATCCTTTTCTCCACGTAGTCAACCCCGAGGGAGAGAATACTGCAGTAATTGATGAAATAAAGTGGCTACTTGTGGCTAGTTACTGTGGTTTTACAACGTTGGAGAAGAGAAATTTCATGTAGGATTGACTGAAGATAGTACACCATTTACAGGACGACGCCTCGGAGGAAAAACCAAAATTTTCCCCTGACAGCAGAAAGTAACTCAGCTAGCGGCATGAGCCAACATTACGACCTAGATAACCCGAACGTCAACCGAATCCCTCGTGTATACAGCAGCCTGCATGGATAAGAGAGTATCATTCAGCAGAGGTTCGAAGAATGCAATGAAGTTGTTTGCAATAAGTTAAGAACCAAGCAGGGAAATATACTGACCAGTCAAACACAATCATTGTGTCTTCATGGAAAAAATTAGAGAATCAAGGATTGAAGAGACTTGAACCACCAACATTGATAGCGATTATAACAGCAACACCAGTTATTATAGCGAGCCAAAGTAATGGAGTGGCTGCAAATGCTGGATGTTAGTATTGCTGAAGATATAAATCTATCAACCTAAAAAAAACCTTTAAGAAAACCTATACAATCATACCTTCAGAACCCGCTTCGTTACCATCTGCTTTGGAGAGAGTTGATTCAGCTCTTGGACCACGAGACCTCGGAATTGTTGACCCAGAGTTTATTATGTCTTCGGCGGTTTTGTTGCTTCCAGATTCGGATGCCACTATTCCTTGAAATTCTTCACTCACAAGTAAAGCTGCAAGAACGTCCATAAATGATTCTTTATCTGTCTCCGCTAAGGATCCGGCTTGATCCTGTTCATATGTAGACTCAGCTTTGCCAGAATCTTCATCTTCAGATAGACCTGTTTCTGCTGATTCATCGCCCTCATCTGAGTCATCTTCTTCATCTTCCACATATGCTTTGTATGTTAGCCGCAGAAGTACCTCACCGACATTTCCCTTCCCAAATAATCTCCAACCCCCTTTCAAGACGACTATCTTATCTGTCGGAACGGTGTCCTTGAGGGTTCCCAAATCAACCTGTGGATAAAAACCAACCTCAGTTGCTATATTAAATATGAAAAAAAATGCAAGGGTTATGAACTACTGTCACCAAATGAACAAAAATAATGCTGTCAGATGAAGCAAGCATGTCTCGTTTGATATCAAGAACAGCAATAGAAATAGAAAAAGAAAAAACGTAGAAGATTGAGTTACAACTGAATCATCTAACAAAAGGAGCTCATTCCAATACATATAGCATCTTGGATAGGAAAAATATTTACCTCTGCCGTTCCAATAGTCAAATCCGCAAACCCAAGAGAGTCGTTCACCTCAATGTTCAGTTTCTGTTGCTGGGGGTCCGCAACAAGCATATGGAAGTCCTGCGAATAAACAAGAAAACCAGCATAAAAATAAATTAGATGAAGCTGCAGATCGATTCCATTAATTGTCACACGGGTAGGACAAAACCATCATGTTATCCATAAGAAGGCAATGATAAAGCAATGCATTTACCTGATTCCATATGGGTTCACCAGGAGGCCCAATCACGGTAGTTTGACTGTTCTTCTTGCTGCGGATAGTTTGATCTCCCAATTTTAGGATGACAAAAGGATCTGTTTTGCCTGACAAAAGTGTCATAACAATATGAGGCGAAGTTACAGGTGAAAAAATGTGCGGGCATCAAAGTCCACCACACACTGATATCATAGAAGAGAGAAAGACAATTCAATAAGCAGGAAGCAGGAAGTCTAACCGAACAAAACGTAGGAGAGATTGCGAGCATCAACAAGGGTCACTGACAACTCTCCAGAAGAATCCTTATTTTTCTCCTGGATTACTCCTGATTTGACATTATCAGCTACAGGGCCTACAGCTTGGCCTTTCTGAAAATCCAAAACAATTTTTTTGGGACGGACAAATAATCTAGGCAGATCTTCGGTGAGGAGCTTTGTCAAAAACCTGAAAATTTTCGCAACAAAAATTACAGAATGAAAACATCTCGCTCGCGAGGAATAAATTGTCGGACATGGAGGAATAATAATGACAGCTACATAGAATGGAAACAATGGATTGATACAACAAAAACAACTACTCCAAAGGTAACTATGATATGATAGATTCAAGCAGAAAGCATTAGAATGCATGTGATTATACAAAGAGAGCCAATGGTCTAAAGTTTTTAGAACAATAACTTACATTGAAAGAATCGGAATAGCTGCTGCCACCAAAATCATGCAAAAAAACACAAGAATCAATATTAGTATCGCAGAATGGGGGAAAAAACATGTATACAATAATGTTCTTAAACAGGAGGGTTTAATCAAAAGTCAAAGATACACTGGATGCACCTAACTAGGTACAACCGCTGCACCATCTCTTTACCGAAATATATATTTTTAGATCTCACATAGTTTATCTGCAAAGTTGGGATAATAGTATACCATGCTTCATTGCTTCAAGAAGAGGGCATATAAGCATATAAACCCTTTGCTATGACATAAAGTCCATAATATCAAATTATCAATACAACATGGCATTGAACACATTACACCTCTTAACAGTCTCCCAAGTGGGATGAAGCTAGAGGACTTCTCCCTATGTAGAAGAGAGCAATTCCTAGCAGATAGTGTTTCAAATCCTAAACTGTAGAAAGTCAAGAGGAGATCAAGGTCAAATGTTGACTGACCCATTAAATTGAACAAGCGGAAAGGAGAAAGCTTGACTTTTATCTTGGGAAGGGAAACGAATGCCCATGAAACAGCTCCCACCCATGGTTCTGTTGGAATCAATTGCAATTTCACCCAAAGCTCTCCATCAATATCAAAGTCACGAACACCAACTGGCACAACAATAGGGATAATGCTGAAATTCAGAGTGAGCATTAAGAGCATACGAGCACCACCAGTATACCGGAGGCCAATCTGATACCTAAATGACATTAAAGAATGGTGACACATTATAGCCATATTCAAAATGTATCCGACATTGGTAACTAACATCAGAGCCAGAAATCTAGCAGTAGGACTGCATATATCATGCTTGAAAACTCATAAAGATAAAATCTTCCAAGAGCATAACATGTTTGAACAGAACTTACTGCAAATCATCCGCACCCCGAGAAGTTCTGCGCTCAACACTTCTGACTGACAAAGGTTCATCCCCCAAAGAAAACTGCTTCACTTCGACTCTCTTAACATAATCTGGTTTCTTTAGATTGTCGATGACAGGCTGCAGCAAACCAATAATCCAATTTTCTAGCCCACCCCTGTAAACCTTCCATAGTTTCCCCAATACCATATTGACCCATTCTACCGACTCCTTCCTCTGCAAATCCTTCTGTAGGAACATTGGAAAGCCTGTGGGCACAGGAGGCCATAAAGCAATCCGCCCCTCGGACTTCTTCCTCTTCCTCATGGTCCATAACTTCTCAAAGACAACTCCGACAAAGAAGAAGAATACAAACAACCCGAAAATGCCTCGATTTATTGGAGGAGAAGGCAGGGGATGAATCACACCTAATTGAGTCCTTAGCTTCTGCACTAGAGGATCGTCTTCGAAGCTACCAAATTTAGACTCCAATTCAAGGGCCTGCTGAGATTCCTCACTGCTATTTGTCAATTCCTTTGAGAACCGCTTTATCACAATGTTACTTGCACCCGTTGTTGTGGAACCAACCAATTTCACACCAAAACGGGGACTTCTCCCATCATTTGGACTCATACAGGCACATAAATCCCATCTTCTATCCAAACTCCTCCTAGTAAGAACCCCAATATATCTTTTTCTATATCCTCTACATGAACCAACTACATACAAGTCACCATCCAAACTAGGGCTCCTATCCTTGTTCTTTGCGTGAAATCCATGAACTCGATAAGGAACCTGAGAACCGGGCCAAAAATCGATGCTTAAAGAAGCCACAGGCAAAACCATTTAGATGATGCAAGTAAAATGCCCTAGTTGAAAACTGGGCATCAATGCTTACATGAAATGGATGAGAAAACATGAACCCAGAACCCAATAAGCACAACAAAACCCTCAAGATCAACACCAGACCCAATTGACCCAAAACTCAATCCACTCCACACAGATGGTACAGTCGAAATTTGGATGAAAAAACATGAACCCAGATGCCAATAAGGAGCGACAAAGCTCTCAGAATCAACAACTCATACTATTCACCTAAAACTAAATCCAATCCACACACAAAGAAAATCAAAATTTGGATGAAAAAACATGAACCCAGAAGCCAATATCCTCTGCAAAACCCTCAAAATCAACAACTAGCCCAATGAACCCCAAAACTCAATCCCCTTAACACACGCAATTGAATCAACCCAAACACCAAATCAAAATTATGGGCACAATCCACTTGCCAAAATCACCAAAACAAAAGATTGAAACACTAAAAGGTGATGTTTGAGCAACAAAGACACGAACTTTCGAGATGGGCAACTCAGTGTTTGCTCATATGAGGATAATGAGAACACGGTTGTTGTGTGAACAACCTGTACACGATACACACCCCCGAAAAATTTGAAAACTTTCTGTTGTGTGAAATGTGCGTGATTGTGAATAAAAAGAGAGGAAATTTGATCGAGGGAGGATCAGAAAAGGGTGTATTGAGACCTCAAATGTGAAGGACGTGGATAAAGAGAATCTTACATTTTTTCGTGCAAATGTGAAGGACCCAAAAATTGTGGGAGTAGTGGCATAGAGAGCACTTGGACCGTTCTTCACGAAAACCTGCATGAGAAATAATATTTAATTCTTTTTAAAATTATTTTTTGAATTATATATATAAACATTTAAATTTAAAAAAAAATATTACTTTTTTAATAGATTACTTTTTAATATTCTAACTAAATAATGTCGTTCAATAATGATTATATCAATTTGATACTTTATAAGTTTTTATTGTTAAGACTTAGACCATTGCTCACACATGATTGTATAATCAAATATGATAATATCATCCTATTAAGCCCTTATAACATTTTGACTAGATGGTTATTAGTGATAACCAAATCTAAAGAATACTCGAGGCATTTTCATCATATTATCATTTTCTGGCTCTATTCAATATTTATGTGCATCTATTTGTATCGATAGATTTTACAAATATCGCTCCCACTTATTTATTGAAGCGCTAGTCACAGGGCAAAAGTTAACTAGTGGGGAAGAGTGCAAGTGCCCAAAACTTTAAGTCAGCCGTTAATATCCAATTAATCAGGGCACACAAATGACTATACTTCTGATGAACAAGTTAGGTTGCCTTCATTTTCAACCTAATCAGTAATCTATATATGAAGGACAAAGTGCATTCAACATGAGGTTTTGCTTTATTGGTTCTCTTTTCTTGGAGATACTGGAACGACATAGCGAAAAAAAAGAGGCAAAAGTTTACACGAAACGTGTTGGACGAAACGTGTTACACAATTGTTCAATACTATTTTTTTTCATGAAAACAAGGCTACTACTACTTATGTGAGTGATGGTAAACATCACAAATCTTTTTTTCATGATAAGGACATGTAATCACATATCAATCTAGAGTTTTTGTAGTTTATAACTGTTTTGGACCCTGGGTTGAATTAGGAAACATGTAAATTTGTCCCGGAGTTCAGAAGTTCGAATATGATATGTATCTTGTACCCGAAGATGAAAAAAAAAACATTTCTTCCGTCCCATATAAGGACTCATGTGTATGTCAAGATGATCTTTGATTATGCGGGACTATAAAAAATCATTTCACAACCTTATTATAAAACGCTAGTGATAGTGAAAATTTTACAAAAAAAAATTCATTTCAACGTCCAGCGATACAGATCAAAGATTAGTTCGACATGTGTGTATAATTAATCCGTGCAATTTTTATCGGACAAAATATATTATTACGACGAATAATAAAACTCAAGGAAAAGAGAATGTGTCATGACATATGTATATTTAGTAATAAAATGAGTGTTGATATTAAATGATAAAAGATGAATGATTAAGATTAAATATCGTATTATAATTTGTTTAATCTTAATTATTGATTTGTTAATAAACACATTTATATTATGACATATATTTCTTAAAAATCTTTTTAATTTATATTAAATGACATAAAAAAAATTATAACGAAGAAAATAACATAATTAGGTTATACTTTTTTTTTGCCATGGATTGAGTTCGCCCAAGCTCTTGCTACCCATCTTTGGGCCTCTTGGATCACACCACTTACCAGGTTTCCTTCCACCTCTACTCATTCCCCAATTATCGGCAAGCAAAATCCGGCATTCGAGTTTTCCTAGGGTTTCGTCGTCGAGTCGGTGAGTACACAATACACATCGCTTCGCATCCCTTTACAGCAATTCGTGTGTCAGTCAGCCATCTACTTGACCTGGATTTGTCGATTTCATGGCCTTGGAGGAGCATTCATTGCAATTCATTGCGATTAATTCTTCTTTTCTATATTTTTTTTTATCTTTTGGTTGATTTTACTGTATCGTATATGAATTGTGGTATATTGGAAGTTCCCACATTTGGGGAACAACGGCCGAAGGTATAAGTGGGGAAGTGTCGTCACAGTTGCTTATTTGCTTGATTGGTGGTTTCGGGATATTCGAGGGGACAAGGTGGATTATTTGTGAGTATTAGGGTTTAGTTGCTACGGGGTGTATGATATTGAGATTGCGGAGGATGAAAGGATGTGGTTTTTTTTCCTGGAATTTAGTTTTGGGTTTTTGGGTTGTCTCGGGAATGATTTGGTGGGAGGAGCTCCAGGTGAATGATATTGATTATTTTCTGAAGAGAATTAGATTGAGGAATGATGTTGTTTAGCTGTTGCTTAGCAGGAGTCAATTAACTGAAAATTTGGGTTGTGTCCAGGGTTGTTACTTGGTGAATGGAATGGCTAAACAGTTTTTGCATTAATGTTATCATTTACATCTTTATTTTTCCTCTTTGCTTGCTCTTTGATATCATCATTGGTTGCTGAGATTATGAGTCTGCTGAGTCGAATGAGGTACTAACTTTGAGTTTGTTGTTCTGATATATAGATGGAAATCGAATTGAGTTTTAGTTTTGAGTGATAATGTACAAATGCTGTTAATTATAAATATCGTTACCCTGTTAGGGAACTTCATAAGGATTTTTTTGACATATCAGTATCAGATACTCCAACATTAGTATGCAAAATGAGAGTGAAGTTTTTTTAACGTATGCTTCCGTATCTCATGGTTGACAGATGGAGTCCCCAGGTTGGCTTATACAGGAAGCACAAGAATCCACTTCTCAAGGTCCTGTCACACGATCTTCTGGGCCATCCAGTCGCCCAGCGACACTATCTTCTACTTCTACTTCAGTTTCTGCTGCAGAAACTGTCGGTGTTGGGACTGATACTCCTGGGAAACTTGTGCCTCCAGGCTATGCTGTCCCATCATCATCATCATTCACTTATGGAGTGCCTCAAAATGTAAACGCGACGTCTGGATACCACCAGCAGTCATCTAGTACTCCTGTTAGTTAAAAGATTTTTTTTATCTGTTTTGTGGATTTCTTTCATTTTATGGAGGTCCTGATTAAATGTAAAAAAATGCAGGTTATGGTGACTAATTCGGTGACTTCTACAGTCTCTTGGCCTCAGTTCCCCAGCCCATCTGCCTCTTCTGGTCCTTCATTTTCATACAGCAATCCGAACGGGGGTTTTGGATTTTCGAATAATCAGCAGCTCCAGTCAATCACAGTAAGAATAATTAGACTTTGTATTCATAATTCATACAAGAATAGATCATCTGATTTGCATTTTGGTGTACAGATAATAGTTTGAAGTGTTTTTATCATTTGATAGGATCTGACTGACTATCCTGGGTTTTTGTTGTTGTGGTGGTGGTGACTGATCATTCTGAATTAAAAGGAATTTTCACTATCCAAAACTTCATGTAGCTTTTCTGTGGATAAAAAATACTTAACCACCTCGATATTAAAATATGTTGTACCGGTGTCTCTTAGCAGCAATGAATGTTTATCCTTCATGGTAGTTACAATTCTCGGAGTTCTCTTTGTTTTAAACTTGGTTTCTGTTGTGCTTCATAACTGGAGCTTCGCTTTCAATGCTTTTCAGGTAAATTTGTTTTACGCTCTGTATCTTTAGTTCTAGGAATGAAGTTATTTATCTTTTCTTTGCAAAATATATTCAGAATTTTCCCTTGAGATTTCTATTGGGATCTCACTATAATAAAATCTCTCTCTTTTTCTCAAGTAGCCCCTTTTAAATGCTTTCAGAAATTTTAGCATGTTTTCTTCCCTATTTTTTGACTTTTTTTTAGTGCATTTGAGGTAGCCAATTCAGATTCGAGTTCTGCCTCGCTCATTTGTACTCCTAGATTCTGAGCTAGGTGGGGCGCACAAATGATTGGATTGGTTTGAGCAATTAGTTCTGAGATGGTAACCACACAGCTAATGACTTGCGACCCCCACTCTTTGTCCTTTTCCTTTTTTTTTTAGTGTAAAGATGTGGGATGATACTGCCTGATATTTCCAGAACTTGTATGTTGCATGTGGTTGACTTCTTGTCGTTCTTCAGCCTATCACGTCAAGTCATTCAGAAGTTAAGAATCCTCAATCTGCTGCAGCCACACCACAAATTCTAACTCCTGCACAACATATAAGGCCTGCTTTAATTGTTCCTGGAACTGCTTTACCCACTCCGCCGCCTGTGGTTCCATCACCAAAAGGTGCTTCGTTGAGTGCTGGAAGCTTTTCCTTCAACGGAAATTCTCCGTTGCTGCAGAATGATCAATCTACAAGGACAGTACGTGATTTTGTTGACTTTCTATGAGCTTGATTCAGCGGATTGATTTATCTGGTGAAATCTTATCTCTTTGACCCCTCTAAGAATTAGTGAGTTCTTTGTTTTTTCTGTTTTAGAGATGATAATGGATTTAATGAAGCAAGAATAGCTCACAAAGTTCTAGGTTATGCTAAATGGTTGTCAGATTTGGTTGTTACTGCCAAACTTCTCCTATGTCCTTTCTCACAGTATATGGTTCTTCCATAATATAATTACAGTATTTCATTACCGTTTCAGAATGCATCGGTAGGTCAACCACAAGAACATGAAACTGCTTCATCCACGACGTCATCTGTTGATTCTGTTCTTACTTCGGGTGGTTTCGCAGCGTCTGCTTCTGTAGAAAACTTGGCTCAAACGGTGAGATCGACTCTTGCTGGCTCTTCATTATTTCTGCCTGCTTCGGTGTCTGATACTTCAAAGGCATCAGGGCCCCCGGGGATGATTGGTTTATCTAGGCCTTCATCCTATGGCCCCACAACTCCATCTGAATCCATGGGTTCATCATCTGCTGCAGTTTTCAGACCGCCTGTAATGGCACAATCCATTCCATCGAATCAGGCAGTCCATCAACTGGTTTATCCGTGGTACTCGCCTGTTCCTCCGGTTGGAGTTTCACCTCAGCCAATGTGGGTACAGCCCTCACAGATGAGCGGGCAACCAAGGCCATCATATCTACCATATCCCTCGGTTTATCCTGGTCCCTTTCCTTTGGGAGTTCAAGGTTTGCCCTTTCCTTCTGTTCCATTGCAAGGTTCACAGCCTCCTGGTGTTGCCCCCTTAAGTAGTGTTATTGGGTCTGTTACGCCTATGGCTATATCTAGTAATCAGGTTGGCTCTGCAGTGCAGAAGGAAGTACTGGCTCCTGGAACTGGTTTGTTTCATTTTCCTTATCTATTGTTTCTGGAATATTATGACTTGTTTTTAACCTGCATAATCTAAGTTACTAAGGCTCTACAGATGGCAGCAAAGTGGTGACTGAGGATACCAGTGGAGCATTAAAATCTACTAATGAGCAAATAGAGGCTTGGACTGCTCACCGTACTGAAACTGGAGCTGTATATTATTACAATGCTGTAACAGGGGAGTCAACTTATGAGAAGCCTCCCGGTTTCAAGGGAGAGGTACTTCATATTTTTATGATTTATTTGCATTTCATGCAGATTTGGTTCTTTAAGCATTATGCTTGGTATAACGTAATCTTTTCTTTCCTTTTTCACTAAGAATGATAGCCTTTGTTCTTTCATAATTTTTTTATTCGTTGTCATTACCAACAGCAAAAAATGCTTTCCATTATGACAAAAACTTTTCTTAAGCAAGGCATGTCTGCGTGAGTAAATGGTCTAATCTGTAAAAAAGGAAATGAAAGAGCACATTAGAGTTAATAGAAAAAAGGACATAAAACTTTAGTTCTCACCTGTTCTCAGGAATGGGGAGAGCATTCCGAATTTTCATTTTCATTTTTTTTTCTGATAAATAGGCCAGACGTTTGTATCCTTTGGCTCAATAGTTGTCACTGAGGGCAGCGGATTTGTAATTTAGTTTTATCCAATGAATGTTACCGAGGGGCGAGGGCGGGCTGATGGTGCTTTAGCTTTTCTGGTTATGTTGCTAAGGCAAGACTATTATTCGCTTTGTGCTTTTTTATAGAACCCTTCAAACTGGGGGATTCGTTTCCTAGGTTCATTGATATGCATCTTTTGTATCAAGGACAAGGTTTTCGTGGAGTGATTCTTCAGTTATCTATCAACTATGGAATGCTTTTGAACTATCCCTCTCATGACTCTTTACTTTTTAACCTCATCAAGCACTTCTTGTAAAGATAAATTCTAATTTGTCAGTGGTACTTATTAGAGAATATGACAATTAAGTATTTGAGGGTTGAATGTATCTTGCGCATCCATGTCAATTGACTAGGATATGATATTTATTTTTATACTTCTAGATATCTTTATTTATTTCACTTATTCTTGACGAGAATTTGCTTTCTACAATTGTGTACATTTCATCGGCCAGATAGTACAGTTCTCCTCGATAAAGTTATAATAACGAGATAGCTGGTTCTGTTCTTTCATTTGTGGCCTGGATTTTGTTATACTTTCTGCTATTTCAGTACAATTAATCTGAATCCATCTCTTTTTCCCCCTTTCTGTGCCCCTATTTGCAGCTCGGTAAAGTCAGTACAGAATTAACTCCTGTTTCTTGGTAAGGCTCTTTCTATATTCTGGTGTAGATTTCTCTTGTCTGTACATGTTCCTTTTTTTTCCAAGTATATTTTGCTGCATCATCCTCTCCGAGGCTTGTGTTTACATACTATTTATCTAGCCCCGGCCCCTTGGTATTGAATTTTTTTTTTACTTTCGAATATAGTTTTTCTTTTCGTGGGAAAAGCAAAAGGTGGTTATAGTTTTGGGTGCTTTCTCCATTTTTTTTAATAATCCAATTAGGGCATGTATTTGGTTAGTAGTCCTCTATTTTTCTCTTGTCATGATGTAAACAGGATTGATGCCTATAGAACATTTTGTTAGAGCATTCTTTGCTAGAAGCTTGGATTTGATTTTGATATGTACTTGAGGTAGCTATTGTCGACCCATAAAGATTGCAACGTTGTGCCAAATCGGTATGTCCTACAATGTTTGCAACATTTTCTACTTTAGAAATGCTAAGTTAAAGTTACACATCACATCATTTCATCCCACTATCACTTTGCTCTCTCGCCTTCTCCGTAATTTTTCTCTCTTCTCTCTTACTTTCCAAGGGGTATGCTGGTAAAAGTGAAAAAATTTACCACTCCTAAATCCTAGTGCAAAATCAAATTGATCCAATAGAAGTGTGACGGGAGGAGTAATTTTTTTCCAATGTTGCTATAAGTGTAGCAAGTCTGCTATAAATCCTTGTGCCAAAAAAAAAAAAAAAGAAAAAAAGAAAAAAAGAAAGAAAGAGAGAAAAACAAAGTAATCTGTGGCTTTTCTAAAACTAGTCTAGATCTTTATTTCATTTACTTTCTTCTTGATAACCAATGGCTTTTTTCCAGATCCAACCTATCTTCTCTTGTAGTTCTGATTTTTTGTTTTGATAACGTGCAATCAGTGAATAAAAGTCACTAGATTGTAACAATCACTAGAAGCCTGTCATATGATGAAACTAATTTTTTTCATTTTCAGTCAGCCTGCACGGTGTGACTTTCTTAATTTCAAAATGTAGGCTAGGATGATTCGTGATTACTGTGTCTTCAAATTGTTCATGTCTTTGGTGTAGGGAGAAGTTGCCAGGCAGTGATTGGGCTATGGTCAACACAAATGATGGAAAGAAGTACTACTACAATAGCATCACCAAGGTAATTGATTTAAATTCTGTTAGAACTTATTGTATAATTCTCCTCTGCCCGTGAAAAATCACAAACCATTGACCATGTACCCCTTGAGTAAGTGGGTGAAAGGGGGAGAACACATTGAAAGAGAAAGGTAAGCAAGAAAAAGGGTTGAGAAAGGTAAGAGGAAAAATTGATGTTGGAGTTGGATCATGTGATATGAAGCGAAAGGTCAGTCAATGTTTTGTATGTATAAAACTAGAAAATTTCTTAGAGGACATGCTTGATTTTTGAGGCACGAGAATGGTGCCATATTTGTGGTATGGAGGCTGTATGTGCTTTGTATAAGAGTACCATGAAGGCGTATGCACCTGCTCTTAGAATTTGTGATCTCTATTTGTGCTGCTCATATCTTCTCCTTCCTTTTTGTTTTAAGTGCTTCGTTAATTAAAATCAACAGCTTGCATTTTTTTTTACCAGATCAGTAGCTGGCAAATTCCAACAGAGGTGACTGAGTTGAGAAAACAGCAGGAGTCTGACAATCTTAAAGAATATTCTGCTTCAGTGACAAATAGTAACACATTACAAGAAAAAGTATCAAGTACTTTAAGTGCTCCGGCTTTGAACAATGGTGGTCGTGAATCTACTGCTTTGAGAAATGGAGGTACGCCTGGATCATCCTCTACACTTGATTTAATTAAAAAGAAGCTGCAGGATCCAGGGGCTCCCATTACTTCGTCGCCCAGTTCAGCTGCAGCAGGTCCTACTTTGTTGGATGCTAATGGATCTAGGGCAGTTGAGGCTGCAGTCAAGGGCTTGCAGAGTGAGAACAGCAAGGATAAACTTAAAGACACCAATGCAGATGGTAATATATCGGACTCATCATCAGATTCAGAGGATGAGGACAGTGAACCAAGCATTGAGGAGCGTATAATTCAATTCAAGGTTTGCGTTCGCTCTTTTACCACTCTTTCTTACTGGGATATGCATTTTGTTAGTGTAGGATTGTCACATCAAAACCTTGTGAATTAAATTTTATCAATTGGTTAGCAGACATAAGAAGAGTAGGGTGTATATGGCTTGCCGTGCTCAACTATGTTGGCTTGTCACTGAAGGGTATGCAGAAATGGGAATTTTGATTTTGATGAGGTTCATATGCTAGGAACAGTCTCTAAATACTCTTCTCAAGTAATTTTTTTGATGGTAATACTCTTCTCAAGTAATTAAACATTGAGCCATGGTAATAGTTTTTTCACGTTAACTGCTCTGATTGTTTAATGCAATATGGCAAACAATTTCTTTGCCACGATTTTTCTTATTATCTATTTTAGTTTCATAGTAGTTATACTTATATCTATGACTGTAATCAGTCAATGCTTTTGCTGAGGAATTGCCTCTTTCACTCCATCTTTTCATTTTTGCTTCTCAAGTTGTGTTGCTTCTCTTCAACTGTTGATTTAGTTATTATGTGAATTGCAGGAGATGCTGAAAGAACGAGGGGTGCCACCTTTTTCCAAATGGGACAAAGAACTTCCAAAGATAGTGTTTGATCCACGTTTTAAGGTTAGTTGGGTGTTATTATGATGGTGCTATTTACAACTCTTTTTTCTGTAATTTATGTGTTTTTTAATTAATTTTGCGGCATTGATCTGCTTCTCAAAAATGAAACCATACTGAAAATTATACCTCCACCACAAAAAATAAAACTGAAGACAATCAACTTAACTTATCGATGCGTGATGTACTACAATGGGTTCATGTTTTCTTCACTGCGTTCAAAGGCTGGTGTTGATGGTTTCCGTGATATTTATTTATTTTTTGGTTAAAAAAGCCGAAGGCTGGGATTGATCGCTTTCCCTCCCAAGGCTTGTCATGCAGGCTTATAGAGATGCTTAATTGCCATTCCATACCAACCAAATACTGGCAGCATAATTTGATACATTTTGAGTCCATGGCATTGATAGTACAATGAATCTTGTTAATTGAACCTTCATTGAGGCGAAGCAGAAGAAGCACCTATAGCGTGAACAGTTTAACCTTACACCGACAGACTGACTTCATGTCTCATACTTCGTATTTAATATCTTGAGTTGCTGCCACTGAGTCTTCACACTCCTTGATGATGATATGATGACTCTAATGACGAGGAGCGATTATAGCCTTTCAATTTCAAAGGATGTCATGCTGAATTACCATGGTTGTATAAAGATGTCCTCCTTTCTTTATCTTGTTGCTTTGACACTCCCTTAGTGACATGTTTTCTTTGTCTATGCATCAAATCTCTTTATATGCTTATGCGCGCGCACACACACACAGTCTTACACAACCATATCAAAGAATTGAGTCATTCACCTGGGAAGAAGCTTATGCTTTTTATCTTGATGTTTTGTTTTGTTTATTGTTTTTGTCTTGCATGATGACAGTTTTGTCTAATTATATAACCATGCACTTTTGAGTCTTTTTGCAGGCTATTCCAAGTTATGCTGAAAGGAGATCATTATTTGAGCATTACGTAAGAACACGTGCTGACGAGGAAAGGAGAGAAAAGAGGGCAGCACTTAAAGCTGCAATAGATGGGTTCAAGCAGCTATTGGAAGATGCCAAGGAGGTGGTTCCACCCTCCATCCTTGACCCCCTTCTTGTTAAATAGTCGTTGCTGTCAAGCCTTTCAGCTATATACAATTTTTTTATGCTGGAGTAGTTGTCATTGCACCTCATATCTGCGGTTCTGTTTTCCAGGATATCAATCACCATACCGATTATCAATCATTTAAGAAAAAGTGGGGCAGTGATCCTCGATTTGGGGCTTTGGATCACAAGGAGAGAGAAACCTTGCTGAACGAGAGGTATCACTTGGCAACTAGCTTGAACGCAGGTGTCATTTTCTGCTCTGTCTGCCTTGTTGAAATTATATATTGTACTTCCGTTGAAGCTTCATGCTGTTTGTTCTTGGTTCTATTTTAGAAACAGATACGAAACTGCATATTAATTTGAAAACCATAATATTTTCCAAGATTGGTTATTGTTTTTGGAAGACAAAGCCTGGCTACCCTTTTTTTTCCACGATTGGTCCTCAACATTATGCACGCATATGTACATTTCTCCGATTGGAAGACAAAGTCTAGCTACGCTATGCACATCTGAAAACCACATTTTTTTTGTACTTGAAGTTACTTCAGTACTAGATTCCTCTCCTTAATCTTACTAAATGTTGGATGACTATCTTATGAAAGACTTGATGAAAGGTCATTCATATAGAAAATCACTGAATTGGTATAGTTTACAAACGGGTACCAAAATCATGATTCCTTCCAGCACATATGCCGAGACCATGTTTCATATGCTCACTTAACTTCTTTTTCTTAACCGCACATGTCCTTCAAGCTTAAAACTAGGGGTTTAATCATCTAGCCCTTGTATACTTCAATATCTTTGCTGGAATTTTAATCATCTTGGTCAATCTTTGACTAACACATAATTGTTTTGATTTTGAATACTCTTTCTTAGAATAGTTTTTTTTTTTTTGGGAGTTGGTGAAAGATTGCAAATATAAATGGTAAGATTTGCTCACAGTAGATGATGATGATGTGCAACAGTTTAGCAATCCAGGGTTTTGTGATCTAGAAAAATAAAAATGGTCCTTGGGAGCTTTTCTTCTAACATGCGGTTAGGAGGGAGCAAGGAAGTCTGAAGCTATAATAGAGCCTTTTCTTTATCGGCCTCTCTACTAGAACTTGCATTCTTCATGAAATTCATAGCTATACCTATAATCTTCTTTATGTATCAAAGAGATGAGTGTGCCAGAGGTGGTTTACGTTATCAAAATTCCTTGACCTGCTGTTTTAACGTGTCATTTTCTCAGACAACAGTGGCTTGTGCTTGCCTAAGCTTTATTTCTCATCAGGCCTGTTGAATTATTATTTTGCTGAATTTCTCTGTTTATTTCCAGGGTACTCCCAATTAAGAAAGCTGCCGAAGAAAAAGCTCAAGCTGAACGTATGGCTGCTGTTTCTAACTTCAAGTCAATGCTTCAAGAGAGACAAGATATTACTGCAAGTACTCGCTGGTCCGGGGTAGGTTTTAAGTCATTATTGATCTTAAACTCTTAAAAAGGTTACCCTTATGTTGCTTTATGGCTTATACATATCAAGGCAATACGCATAGTGAAGGCAAGAGCATATCAGCGATGTTGCATTCACTGTTACCTAGTCGCAGAAACTGAAGATTGATTTGGCCTCTGTGGGTGCCGGAAGCTTCCCCTGGTGCAATGTGGCTACACAAACATAAAAAAGGGAGAGAGAGGGCAGGAGAAAGGGGGGAATACTGTCGGCTAAGGTTGTAGGGGAAAGAGGTGAACCTGGAATAGGAAATTTCAAGTTAGGTGCTTAAAATCCAGTGGGCTTAACCATTTGTTGAATCAGTAATTTAAAATGCTCATCCCTTCTTTTTTATCTTTATTTTTTTTTGTTAGCGTCTTGCTTGCATTTATGTGTTCCTTTGTTGGGTCATAATTCGCTAACATGAGTTTTACAGGTGAAAGAAAGCCTGAGGGATGATCCTCGATACCAATCTGTTAAATACGAAGCACGAGAGATTTTGTTTATTAAGTATATATCTGAATTGAAGGCAGCGGATGCTGAAGCTGAGCAAGTGGCTAAGGTTGATAGAGAAGAACAGGTAGTGGCAACTTCTGATTTCTATAGGCTAACAGTGTTTTTCACAATGTTTGGATGTTTGATCTGGTACTTTGTGTTGATCTGGTACTTTGTGTTCCTTGTTGTGAAATGAAGTTGCGTACATGCTCCAGAGGCATTAGTTTAGCAGTTCAATTAGTTCTAGAGTTCTAGCAATCCAACTGCAAACAAGGAAATACGATGTGTCTATGCCAAAATTCATCCAATCTCTTTTGATGTGGCAACAAAGTCTCGATCGATGTCTGCAGGGGGATTTCAGTTTCTCTGGATTGTGGAAAGGTCATTTCCAATATGTATAATATAAGAGTTTTCTCTTTTTTTTTTTTTTAAAAAAAGCTTTTTGGTTTGACATTTTCTAGGCTACGGCAGTGAAGATTCTTGTCGGATGAATGAAAATATATGAGAAATCCTGTGGATATAATTTTTCTGGCAGTTCTTTGTCTGATTGAATGCAAATAAGATCTAATTCTCAGTTTCTTACTTTGTGTGCTGGCAATTATATGCAGGAGAAGCTGAAAGAGAGAGAAAGAGAACTGCGGAAGCGGAAAGAAAGAGAAGAGCAAGAGGTGGAGAGAGTACGAGCAAAGGTTCGTAGAAAGGAGGCAGTTGCATCATATCAGGCTTTGCTCGTGGAAACAATAAAGGATCCCCGGGTACAATGTGTTTGCATAACTGACCATTCAGATATGAACTTATGATAGATGCCCATGTTATATCCTTTGATTCAGCCAAGTGATTGATGCTATGTTGTTAGCTAAACAATATCCTTCGTTTGAAGCTTCATATTTTTCGCTTTTATTTTGGTAAATGTATTCACTTAGGCATCTTGGACGGAATCGAAACCCAAGTTGGAGAAAGACCCACAGGGACGTGCGGTCAACATTGAATTAAATGATTCTGACTTGGAAAAGCTCTTTAGAGAACACACAAAGTTGCTTTATGAGGTATGTTGGCTCAGTATCCTTTTTGGATTTTTATTTTTATTTTCCTTTCTCGCAGACGCTTCAACTTTCCATGAACAATGCAAGCAACACCTCGTCTGATCTCATACATTTGCCAATATAGTAATGTTCATGTAGGATAAAACAATAGCAGTGGCTGTTATCTGCAATTGTCGAAATTATGTTGTATGTCAAATGTTGCATTCATAGCGTGAACTGGTAACAAGAAAGGAGAGCGGAGGAATGATTAGTACTGAGATTTCAACCTATTGCAATCGGCAGATTAAAATAAAAAACATTTGATTTTGAAGTCATACAAGATGCACAGTATTCAAGCTAGAGTACTAGAAATCCATTGCTAGGAGGTTATTGTTTGATTGGCGTACCTTGGCAGTTGGTTTCCTGTTTCTCAATCCTTTTTTGGTTGCTAATACTATTGCTCGGATGCTATCTGCTCTATCTTCATTTCTGATCCTTGTCTACTATAATGATCAAAGTGTCATCTTTGAACGTTATTGTTGTAGCATTGCTAATATTACATCCCCTTTTGTCTTGTTTCTTTCATTGAATAATCAATGTTGGATGTTTTGCATGATCCAGAGGTGTGTGCACGAATTCAAATCGTTGTTAGCAGAAGTCATAACAGCTGAAGCAGCTGCCGAAGAAACAGAGGATGGGAAGACGGTTCTTTCTTCTTGGTCAACTGCTAAACAGCGACTGAAATCTGACCCTCGATATACAAAGACGCCAAGGAAGGAAAGGGAAGCCCTTTGGCAAAGACATGTGGGCGAGATACAAAGGGCAAGAGAAGTGCCATCAGTGCAGAAGCAAGAGAAACACAGTGATGCGAAAAGTAGTAGTTCGATTGGCCATGGGAGAGTTCACTTAGGATCTAGATCTTCCCGCAGCCATAGGTAGCTCTTATATTCGAGGTACTGGTCTTACCTCCGTTACTTCTATGATCTCTGGTATATTCGGTGTTTGTCATTTTCATTATTTGACCTTCCCTCTTAGAATGAGCTGAGCCATGCATTCCCAAAAGTTGCTAACCAGCCAGTCCAAACATATGTTGCTTCATCAGTTTATCTAAAGGTGCATCATCATGGTAGGAGTCACCCGCTGTTTTCAGGTCACTGGTGGAGGGCGCAACAGCTTGGATCTGACAAGCTTTATTGCAGTGCGGGGAATTGAATATGAGTCTAGTAGGATGGTCATGTGTGCCAAATGATGATCCCAGGTAGCGTCTTAGTGGTGAACCAGCGGCAGTAGCTGAATGGAGCGGACACTTGCCAATTTTGTTTTCCATCCAAGAGCAAAACAAGACTCGGATCATCCGATGTAATATTTAGTGGCCATTTTCTAAAGCATAACAGGAAGTTGGATGTAGCAGTAGTGTATGATCTTACGATTTCAAATGTAACCCTAATCATTAATTTATTGGTTTTAATGCTGAATCAATCTAATTTCACTCAAGAAATGTTAAGAACTTCAGATCAAGTAGATTTGAATTGGAGTAGTTGAATCCATTATCTCGGTAGAGTCGAGAGCTCTCAGGACAACCACCTGTTGCCAATGACAAATCTAGCCAATATCTGACAATGGATAGAAAAATTCATGAATCACTCGAAAAACAATTCTTTTGATCTAAAAATCAAATATCATAATTTATATAATGCTATGCAACATATACTGGACTGTCCGTGCAAATCTCAGGTTGCCCCTGCACAAGTTATTTGTAGATCCATTCGTTTGAACGACCTCCAGATTCATCCATGTCAATGAAAATGCTCACTGCCTGTAACAAACAAAGTTCCATGTATGATTTAGTGTCAAGAATTGCTTCACATAAAATTCCGGAAAAAGAAAAACAAATGATGCCAGCTCTATTCAACCAAGCCGAGCTATCAGGCAAAATTTGAGAACATGGAGAAGAATAATGTATCCGCTTTTGAAGTAGTTGCTAGTTACGGCACCACTTAACTGACGAAAGAAGGAAGATTTGTCTTCCCATTTTACCTTCCTCATAACATAGTGATGACGCACCATCACCTTTCTTCACGCATGCCTATAGCCGAAGGAAATCCAAAAACAATAAACACAAGAATCCATCTTTGACTTGAAGAAGATAGTTGGAGGTTTAGGCGTGCACCATTGATCACGTTTGTTGTGACCCTTTGTTCACATTTGTATCTTTTGTTTGATTTCTTCGTTTTGTTGTTTACTTTTCATTTCCTATAAATACCACACTTCGATATTGTATGGAATTAAGCTTGGATGAATGTTATTATTGTGATTTTGCTTCTAAATCCTTCCTTTCTCTTCTCTAAATTTATCCCAACAACTCTTTTCTATCCTTGTTCTACATCACATAGTTACAACCCAAACTTTCTTTAAAAGATAAGTCAGGCTAGCAGAAAAATATAAGTGCTCTAATGAGTGTGCAGCCGTGCTAACAATGCGTCAAACTTGGCAATTTTATAATTTCTTTCAGCAATGCTAGAGATGCATAAGTTCGAGGTTGCATCCAATTTTCCATCTATGAATTATGAAAAGGAAGGACTAAATCCAAAGTAGAAATGACTAAATCCAGATCAAATTTCTATTTTTAGTAAGGATTTTTTTCCTCTTAAAACATAACTGTTCTGGAATTAGCTATTTCTGCTCTGGATTTAATCTCTCTTATGGAAAACAAACTTTTTTCTCTTACCTTTCCAATCCGTGGCCGCTCTTTCAACTTTGCAAGGCTGCTCCTTATATGTGATACAGCTCCCCAGCATTTCAATGTGTTTGCTACATCATCAAGCCTCAATATGTACTCCTCTGTTAGCGGAAACGACCTGTACAATTACATATAACAAGAAACATATTAGCAGAAACATTACAGTTAGCTTCAGATGTCAATTCTCATATTGCGATACAGCCCCAAGTTTATTTAAGTTAGTTGAGTAAATAGTGATGA
Organism: Drosera capensis; assembly: GCA_001925005.1. Taxonomy (NCBI): domain Eukaryota; kingdom Viridiplantae; phylum Streptophyta; class Magnoliopsida; order Caryophyllales; family Droseraceae; genus Drosera; species Drosera capensis. Next base: position 3,427 of record LIEC01010915.1, on the reverse strand, counting down.
AGCATACAGACTTCTGAAAGCGTAGAACTGAAATCATAAAATAGAAACAAAAGGCTAGTAGATAGCCACGAAAAAAAAAAAAAAACAATTTAGGTTGCCTTGGAGATCAACTTTGGATTTCCCTTTAGAAAAGAACATCCTTTAACAATCCCCTGTCGGCAGGATAAGAAACGCAGACAATTTTACGACCAATGACCTGTCATTTGACAGATCACTATTAATTAACACAAAACTGAAGCATGCCAAACGAGTAACATCTACACTTTTGGGGGTTGGGAGTAAGTAATATTCAAAATCAAGATGCATATACAGTCGCCAAGATTTATGAAGGGGGTAAACTAACATGTCTCCTGTACTTCCACATCATATTCATAGCAAGAAGGTTTCTCCTCATGAACTTCTGCTCAAAAGAATTGAATCTAAAAAGAAGTTATATGATGACTAAAGTAACCACAAGAACTGAGCAGAAAAGCAATATACTGTCACATCCAACACCTAATGCCTGCAAATCACACCCTTTGCCCCCTTTTATCCTATCCAACCTCAAGAGGTCAAGCGCTGTTGACAAGACTACAAGAGTGAAGCATCGACCCTTGTATCAATCTGAATTTCTTCTTTATCCGACGGGAGATGGCATATTGTAGAAGAAACAATGTGGACAGGCCGTGTGTGTGTGTGTGACGAAGGGAGGGTCTATGCTGATTAAATTAAAACAGGTTCATCCGCTATCACCCATCACGAGTCATTACACATGCCTACTAGATGGATGACTAAAATCTATTCCGAATTCTTTAACCAAAAAAGGTTTCAAATTCAGCAGACTGGTATAAGTGCTACAATAGCTGATCAGACAGAACTAATTAGGATCATTTTGCAGGTACTCTGACTATACAGAGTTAAGCATAAATAAGGGGGAAAAGTTACCTTCTTGACAAGTTGTACGTCATAAGACCGTCCATACTTGTTCCTTATGAGAGTAGCTAGGTCCGTCCCATTAAAGTTGGAATCATCTGATCCAACCATCCTTTCAAGACTCTCCCTGAACCTTTCATCAAACACCTGAAAATTATCAGCTGCAGTTAGAAAAACAAAATAAACACCAATTCAAAACCCAGCCCAGACACGAATAATACTCCTCGGGTGTGGCATAAAGAACAAAAGAGAAAACTACAAGATTCTTAAGATCTGAACCCTTCTCGTGAGAATCATCTCTGGCAACATCTCTTCAGTAGGAAGGAAAAAAGAAAGTGGGAGCTGACTAACCTTTTTGCTATCGGATTCAAATGATTCTCCCTCGGAATTGTTCCCCGTATCTTCAGGACCTATGTTGTTGATCGAGCTCCAAAATGCTTGCCCAGGCTTTGCAACTCTATCCTGATGATTAATATGAACAAGCTCTCGACAATGAAAAAACCTTGATGTAGGAGTAGAAGGGCACAGATAAGCTGAGCTCCCAACTTCTCCTAATTTTCCCTTCAAACAACATTGTTGATCCCCAGATGACCATATGTAGCTATGGCCCATAAAAATGCTTGTCACATCCTGCGAATGACAATCACAATAAAGTTTCATGTCAGTAAAGCCAGTAATCAAAGGTATCAACGTCCCAAAACAAAGGCAACACAACAGGGCTTTAAACCACTGTTGTAGTTTCACATCATTGTACTACATTCACGAGGGTCGAATTCAATGGTTAGGATACAACACCAGCAGCAACAGCTTAAACCTATGCAATACCAGCAAATGCTACATAGAGCTCCAAATACGCGAATATGCCTATACCGCCCAAGTGAACCCAAAGGAGACCCTTTTGCCTCATAACCCGAAACACCGATAAACCCGCAATCACAACAACTCAAAACCCCAACCAATATCATAGGTTGAACTAAACCAATCACAAGAACTTGACTCTGAGCTGACCCAAATGGCAATTTATACACAGTTAAACAAACCAAAAATTCCCAAATCAATCAAACAATTCATAGTAAAAGAATATATGCTATCTAACCGCTTCAGCTTCGGTATCTCGAAATCACTCAGATTCAACCAAAGCTAATTCTCTACTCCAATGGCTATTAGTCTATAAAATTGAGGTTATTGAGTGTCGTGTGGGTGATTGATTAACAGGATGATTACAAGGTGATTGATGCGTGAAAGAAGAAATTAGCTAAATGGGATCAACTTAAGGAAAATTGAAGACGAATACATGGAAATGGTGGAGAATAGTGTGCACCTGAGACCTGTGAGATGGTTGAAGATTAGGGTTTTCTGGGCTTTGATTTGCCCCAATTGCACGAACTCAAGATAGCAAAGCCCTCTCGCAGATACTGAAGAAATTGAACTTCATTCTTTTTATCCAATTATTATCTCCAGATTCCATGAGAGGATACGATGAATATGTTCCATGTTGAGTTCGTAAATCATTTACACCCTGGTAGATGGCATCATTTCGTTCGTATACACATAACAATATAAGATTTTATTGATATTATAAAATATTAAAATATTATTTTTTTTAAAAACATAATGAAATATTAATGATATTAAAGATTACGTATTAAAACCATGAATCAATGAAAATTTAAATCGTATTGTTTAAATTAATAACGAATCTTCTTAAATTACACATTAAATAATACATAAAAAAGAAATGTTATAATATTTTAAAATTTATAACAACAAATTTTGCGTTCTTGTAATAATACGAACTATTGTAATTTTACAATTTTTTTTACTAAGGCATAATATTTCAAATTTTCAATTCAATAGTTCTGCTAGTTTATTGTTAAAAACACGAAATTTGTTGCTATGAATTCCAAAATAAATGATTTATGAACTCGACATTTGTAAAAAAAAAAAAAATGTGTGTCATGATATATAGATATCTTTAATTAAAAATAAATCGTCGAAATTAAACGATAAATATTAAATCATTAAGATTGAAACTCGGCATTTTAATCTCAATCTTTATTTGTGGTATTTTGATGTTAATCATTTATATATTATTTAACACATATATGTCATGTACTATATTTCCTTCGTTTCATATTTATTAAAATATTTTGATATGTTACGAAAATTTATACAAGTGTTGAATTTGTGTGTATTTTGACAAGAAAAAATATTTTTTAATGATATTTGTGAGAAAAAATAATGAATGTATTATATAGATTGATTTAATATTTTTTATGTTAAAAAATAAATCAAATAAAAAAAATTTAATTAATATAAATTGGAAGCAATATTTTTATTATATTTTGTAACTATTGGTCACAAACGTAACCCTACTAAAAACAAGCGTTTTTAAACCACTCAAGTGCACATGTGTCTTCTGTGACCTCTCACCATCAAAGTTGCTTTCAACTCTAAAATTTTCCACTCTGATTAAATATTTTTCAGATTCACGTCATCCAACACTAGCTCCATT
>LIEC01010914.1:6365-117775 GCA_001925005.1 Drosera capensis | reverse complement strand
AAAGAATAATAATAATTTTAATAATTCTTATTACTCCTTTTTAAATATTATAAGAACAAATTGAAGACTAGTTGTACATTCTCTAGATGAATTTCACATTTTTTTTCAAGGTGTATGTAACAATATGTAAAAAATTTCGTCTTTTCAAGGTGTATACAACAATATGTAAAAAATTTATAGACTTTAAGTATGAGTTTTTTTGATATATAGTATATAGGTATTTGAGCATATACTTGTACTATTTGACCCCTACTAGCCCCCTGCCTCTGTCCCCGTCCAACTAATCTCCCTCGCATCCCGCATAAACCTCCAATATCCCGACCTCATTCCTATCCAACACAAACCCATTTGTATTCGACCCAAATGACCACTTCCCACCTCCTCAAAACCCAAATCACATAATGTCCACATGTCCACATTATTAAGATACCATCTTGCTCTGTTCTTGAACACCATCATCATCATAATCTTAAACTTCGCTGTTCAAGTTTGTGATTCCAAAAATATCAACTTCCATATCTTTTTGCTTAATCTGAGGGACCTGAACTTGCTAGACGACAAGTATATAAGGGACGGAGTGGTATCGTTGACACGGGATCTTGTGGTGCCAACCTCCTCGGATCGACTTGTGGCGATGACGATGAGGACGGAGAAAGTGAGAAAGGAGAGAAAGTGAGAAAGTGAGGAGAGTGGGTGGTATGGAGTCAGTGATGACGAAGAGAGGAGAGTTGGTAGGGATGAGGACATTAGGATTTGGAATATTATTATTAGTATGAAGGGGATAAGAAAAGAAAAGAGTGTTTAATTTTTTTAAAAAGTGAGGTAATTGATAAAAAAAAATGGTGTAATCAAATGATAAATAAGATGCAATTAAAAAAAATAGAATTGATAGTTCTCACATTAAATGATATGACGAAACATCACTAATATTAAAAAATTTGATTAAAATTGATTTTGATCAATTTTAAACATGATCAAATGGGTCGTAAATCTTGTGAGTATTAACCTATGTTTCCACCGATTCAGTGTTTATGATTTTTCAAATTCTGAAAACAAAATAGATAAAAAAACATAATAATCACCCAATATAATGTCATAACCATTGATTTCCATAACATGGAAACCTTATTTATCTTTTTACTTAAAAGAATACTCATCTATCGTATAAACGTTTGTTGATTTTTATTGATCTTTTGTGGAGAAATCATATATATATATAACAAATTTTGACCTAAATGCACAAACACCAACAAAATGATTGGATAGTGGTCGAGGATTTAGAACCCAATAACAACTGGATCTTTTAATCCGTGGGTAAATTACCTAACGCTTGAGTACTTGCAGTCCGCTATCTCTTCTTTCCTATGACCACTAGTTATAACTTTACTTTAATTAGTCAAGAAAAAATATATTGAATTTTAATAAGATATTGTAATTTATTTATCTAGAAGTTATCCATATTAATTCATTTTTTTCTCTAAATTTGAATATCATTTTGATTCATTGGATGCTTGTCTTTTTCATATGTAATGAAAATTGGTATACTTCAATGAAAATATTCCTTGATCTTTTGAATTAGATGAGATTTTTTTTAAGATCACAAGTTCAAAACAACTACATATAATTCTTTAGGACGAGATTAATTTAATGCAACCTAGTGTTTGAGCCTATCAAACAATAGTGTTAAACTTGCACTGAACCTGACGGTTCGACAAGAAAAATTATGGCCAGTCCCTGGAATGATCCGGGTTAGACCTCAAAATCGTTCTTTATTGAAAACCACCCTTGCCATCGACCTGGTTGATGAATCGTTCAAATCGATGATCCAGAACGAGTTTCACGATTTGAAACAGTTCAATCTCCTGTGAAAATCCAGCCATATAGAGATGTGCGAATGACCTTGGATCGGGACGCGACGATGATAGAGGGATTAGAGTGGCTACGAGGTGGCATAATATTAAGTATTGAATTCATTGTTTCATGTTTGCAATGGATGGTGAGTGGGTGGGGTTGCACATGAGGAAGATAAGTTTTAGGGTTTTCATTATTTGGATTCAAGCATCATTAATAAGCCCAATCTAAATGGCTCTCCACAAATGAAAGGAAAAAAAAATAGATCCTGTTATCTAATATCTAATTTCATGTATTATCTAACATAAATATATACACACACAAACACACACATAGACACATACACACACATAGACACATACACACACATAGACACACATTCACACATACACACATACACACATATATACATACATACAATTACATTGAGTCTTCAAACGATATGTCATGGCATTCCATGGCACACCACCTAATTTAATATTAAATAAATATTTATTAAAAAATCAAAAAAAAATTACGAAATATATTTTTCAATACTTTAATCAAATATATATTTATATAAAAAAAATTTAAAAGTATTATCAAAATAAATTAGATTCTTAAAATAACCATGACAATTTAATAAAAAAATAATAATTGATACAGAAGAATTTTAACCTAAAATCTAGATAAAGCGGAATAAGAACTTAGTCTTTAACCCAAAAATATTTATTTCGGAAAATAACCCTAACATACACATTTTGTACTATATTCCCTATTCACAGAAAGATACACCCGTATTTTTATTACCAAAACATATAATATTTGAAACAAAACTATAATCGCGCCTTCTCTTCCAAATCGAACATCGTTTTTTTTTCCTCAATTAATTTTCCTACATTCTGCGAATCGATTCTCATCATCATCATCTTTCAATCTTTGATCCTGATCTAAACAATCATCCAGTACGCATCGACGACCATTCACATCATCTTCAATCTTGTTTTCTGATATGAAATAAGGCGATTTTGATTTATAGGTTTGGTGTGATTTTGAGATCTTTTGTATGTCATTTATATTTTTTGTTGTTGTTATAAAATTTGTTGATATGGTACGAGATCATTTTCAAATCATGTCCGGTCATGAATTGAAATTGTAATATTCGATCACGGATCATGATCGATGCTTATTGAGAGACCAGGAGGACTTAACAATGTTGTTTGAGGTGTCAAAATCCCATGATTTAGGCACAATTAATGTTATTGTGGAGTGTAATAGCAACTTGTCAGATATTGGTACTTGTAATCTTTTTTCTAATCGTGGAAGTCTAACAGAGCGCATGTTATATGAAATAGAGCGCAAAATGATTGTTGTGTTTCGTTGAATCACAAAGAGCACCAATATCTGAAATAGAATGTGATAGGAATGTACAATCCCTCCATTTTTATAAAAATTGATGAACAAAACTTAGAAGTATGAGGGAGGATGTTGCTAGTGTGCTAAGTTTGATAATTAGTTGGTAATCTGCAGTTTAAGTGGCAGAAGGTTACTCACAGGAAGAAGCAATTGATTTTGATGAAACCTTTGCCCCTATTGCAAGACTGAAAACAATAAGAATGTTTTTTGTTTATGCTGCATACGAAGGATTCAAGGTCTATCAAATGAATGTGAAAGGTGCCTTCCTCAATGGAAAGATACAAAAGAAGGTATATGTTGAACAATCTCGTTGTTTTGAAGACTTTGAACATCCACATCATGTCTACAGGTTCGACAAGGCATTATATGGTTTAAACCAAGCTCCAAGGCATGGTATGAAAGTCTCTCAACTTTTCTATGTGAGAATAGTTTTCAGAGAGAAAAAATAGATACCATCCAATTTCTTAAAAAGTATAAGGAACATATTCTCCTAGTGTAAATTTATGTCGATGACATTATATTTGACTGCGCTAATAATAAACTATGTGAAAGATTTACTGCATTTATGAAATCTAAATTTCTAATGAGTTTAATGAAAGAATTTAAATATTTTCTAGGACTTAAATAAAAAGAGTTAGAAAGTGGGATATTTATAAATCAAGTCAAGTACTTGAAGAACACAATCAAAAAATATTGATTAGAAAATACCAACCACATGAAAACCCTTATGAGTACAGCAAAAAAAATTGATAAGGATGAAAGTGCAAAAGAAATAAGCCAATATATAAAGAAATAATAAGTTCACTCTTATACCTTACTACAAGTAGACCAGATATCCAATACTCAATCTGCATATGTGTAAGGTATCAATCTGATCCTAAATAATCGCATTACACTGTAGTAAAGAGAATCCTGACATATCTCAAAGGAACTCCATATCTGGGTGTATGATATCTTAAGGAATCAGATTTGGTACTAATAGGTTATTCAGATGCAAACTTTATAGGGTATAGAGTTGACAGAAAAAACACAAGTGATTCATGTCAATTCCTTCGTGCAAGACTAATTTTGTGGTTCAGTGAGTAGGAGACCACATTGCCAACCCCTGCTACAGAAGTAGAATACATAGCTGTAAGAAGGTGTAATGCAGATGTACTATAGATGAGGTAACAACTTACAAACTACGATATAATATTGTCTTAAACTCCAATATTTTTGTGACAATATATCTTCAATGGCAAATTCAGAAAATCCAATTTTTCATGTCAGGACCAAGTTTATTGATGTCAGATATCATTTTATGAGAAATCATGTGCAAAAACATCACATTAAATTGGAATATATTACAACAGAATAATAAATTGCAACATTTTTACAACAATGAAGCCATGGATTATAACATAATATTAATACTGGTTCAGACACTCGTTAAAACACTCAACTGATGTTGACCGCTCACTTACTTTAGATATTCGTATTGTCACATTCTGATCCTCAAATTTTCATTTTGACTGAACCTTAAACCCAAATCCCAACACCCATCTCTGCTGCACTCCAGTACGCTGTATCTTAGTGTGTACTCAGTACTGTGAGATCTAGTCTACACCCAGTCCTTGCTGCAACCTCGTCTGCACCCTGATCTGATATATTTCATACATTACTGTTTTGGTTCTTGTCTGCAACTCCAATCCTAGAACCTGAAACATTTACAGTTCTTTTGTTGTCTATGCATGTCTTAACTGTTTATCCAAAATCCTCTGTAGTTGTCTGTATCTTGTGGCCCACATAATGCTCCTCAGTTGACCATTACTTGATTTCTAACCTAAGCACACTACAAATCATGACTAATAGTTCTAAGTTTTGTTCATCAATTTCTATACAATTGGAGGGATTGCATATTCCTATCACAAGTCTTGATTAGACAAACATGAGCCACAAGACTCACATCGCCCGTTACTAGTATTACCTTCAATGGTTTAATAGAATTTCCTAGTCACATTCTCAACCTTCGCCTGTTTGCAATAATCCATTATTGTTTTCCCTCCACTCTCGCCACCAGCCTTATGCTCCTCCTCCTCGACGACGAAGGTGTCGCACAAATCGCAACGTTATCGATTCTACTTGCGTTCTGTGTGGTCGCCATCGAAGATGGATAATGACGTTGACTGAGGTCAAAATCAAAGTCATTGTAAAAAAAAAGTGTGGGTTTGTGTGTGGATTGATGGGGTGTGAATACGGTTGTGGATGGTTGCCCGAGACAAAAAGCAGGAAGTGATCGTGGTGTGAGAAGCGGAGAATGGTTCAATTTTTGGAATCATAGTTAATGATTGTGTCTGAAAAGAAAGGATCAATATAAATTCGATGAGGATAATTATATCATTTATTTATTTTTTAATATTTAAATATAAACAAAATTATTATTATCTATTACATCGAAACTTTTCGGGTAACGGAAGGCGGATGAAACTTGATTTAGGTATGTTTCCGTAGTATTGCGTTAAAAAAACCAATCCACTTATTTATCACAAACAAAAATAAAATAAAATACACTTTCCCTAGCATCATGTCCCAACACAGCCACGCCGCAACCCTCCCAAAACTACTTCTCTCGCCGGCACCGTCACCGTCGCACCTCACCGGCGCCGAACGTCAATCCTCGACCTCCCCGTCGGACGAATCAACCAACGTTGCTGCTTCGTATTCCGTCGCCGCATCAGGTATGACTGATCTTTGATTAATTGAATTTTGTCATAGGTTAGTCATCAGGAGCAGAGTGTTCGATTCAAGGAGCGCAACTCAATTTAAGGTCATTATACATTTAGTGTAGTCAAAGCGCAACTCAATTTTAGGTCACGATTCGATACGCACATAGCGCATTCGGACCGATCTCGAGTCTCGTTAATCATTGCAGTTATGCGGCCTTGTTGTTGTTGTTGTTTGATGCAGGGATTTCTGTAGGTTTTGACTGAAGACGAGTGAGGTGAGTGAGGGCTGTATCATGGAAGTGGAGGTATCGGAGAAAGAGTTGGTTGAAGAAGATACGCCTGAATTCGACGCTGAAACAGTGAGTAGTATTCTATGATAGAGTTCGCATCATATGTGGTTTTTTGATTCCATTCTAGTTAAAACACTAGTTGAGCAACTTAAAATCAATCAGGGTAGTGGAGAATTTTGATACTGAGACAAATGTTCGCTTTGCTTTTGCTTTTTCTTTTTCTTTTTTGATGAGGAGCTGAGAAAATTGTAGTAGATAATTAAATCTGTGTCGCTGCTTTCATATGTAGCATTGCAAAGTTGTAAAGATCCTATGCCCTCAAGCTCGAATATAATTTTGATCTTGAATTGAACCAAAAGTCGTCAATGAACTGGTCAGAAGTAGCATCATTGGATTTACAAGAGAGGAAAGATGCATGTTAGGTGAAAATAGATTGGTAGACTATTTGAAGATCTACAGACAATAGGATCATTGAACCCATTTTGAATTTCAAGTGTGAAGTCAAACCGTAGCATCTGGAGATTGGTGACTAACAAACAGATTGGTTCAAAGGGTGGCATATTCACTATTCGTCACGCATTAGTATGCAAAGTCATAGTTAGGTCTGATCGAGATATGCTTCTATGATACCAAGTAGGAAAACTTAATCATTCGAGAAGATGATGAGGTAAATGTTATTAGGGTCTCAATTTGAATAGACAGGAGTAGTCCAAGAGAATATAAGGAACACTATGATTACAAATAAGTGAATGTCTGTCTCGTATCTTGGGCATGGGGTATGACTTTTGAAAGTAAAATCAAGACTGAGCAAAGCAGAGTAATGTTGATAGATTTTATGAAGGCAGTCTATCATAAGGGGCTGAATATCTTGGTTGTATGAATATGAAGAGGAGGATTGGAATTAGGGTTCTGACAAAGATATGTATAATGGGGAGCATAGAATAAGAATACGTATTGATTATGAAGTCACTGTTCAAATGTAGATGTCTGTGAGTTTTATTATGCACAATTCCGAGGATATTTTATTTTTGTATTGATTTGACGAGGTAGGCACATATAATAAGAAAGATAGCTGAGATTAGAGCACAGATAATTTGATCTTGGTCCTTACTGTTTTGTTGTAATCTCACACGTCAAACTCTATTCATGTCTGGGCACACTTTTTCATGGGCAACATTGCCTTAAATCTTTCTATTACAACAAGAAACCACGTATTTATCTCATTTAATGGTCGGTTGTATGGTTACGATGATGTCATTATTCTCCTGGTTTAATGTCCAAAACCCAAAAAAAAGAAGACGATAATCATTTTTAGGGAACAAAGTAATCTATGCAATTATCTTAACTTAGAACTTGTAAGAAATCTCTCTCCATATTTTTTTTTTCCTCCTTCGAATAGGGCTTCTTAATAAAAGATTCAAGTGCCTTGAGTACAATTAAACTACCTTGAGAAACAATACGATATGCTTTGGCCTGGTATTTCATGCATAGCCCATGCTTAAACTGTTTCCAACTACAGTTCTTGTGGCACTCTTATCCTATTCGTCACCTTTTTGAATGGGATGGGGATTAACCGATAGAGTGACAGTTGTATGGTGTCTCAATATCATCTTCCCCTTGGCTGTTATTACATGTATCATGTGTGTGTTGGCTAATTCTCTGTGAAGGAAGATCCATCTTTTGAGGGTGAGAGTTGCGGGATATGCATGGACATCATCATTGACAGGGGAGTACTGGATTGCTGCCAGCATATGTATGAGCTTTCACAATCTTTACAAACAGTTTTCTGCTTTCGAGCGCTTCAGATTTAACCAACCATAATGCTCTTATATAGGTTTTGCTTTGAATGTATTGACAATTGGTCCACTATTACAAATCTCTGCCCACTTTGCTCGAATGAATTTCAGCTCATCACATGTGTTCCTGTGAGTATTTGGTTGTCTTATAAGATTGTAATGGAGTATTTATCATTTGATCTAATTCCTATCTATATTTTTATTTATTCCTTTTTTTTTTTTTTTGCATTGATGAAGGCATATGACGTTTTCAGGAGTGCCAACACCATAGAGCAACCGATCTCTCGGTACTTGATTTTATTTTTATTAATATTATTATTTTTTAACTGCATTGTATCTGCTTGATAAAACATATTCAATTCTGCTCATACTCTCCTTATGCAGAGACAATGATTGGTGCATTGAGGGGACGAATAGCAGTCTCTCCTTTCCGTCCTACTACATCAATGAAAATGTAATTGCTCTCTTGTTGATATCATGGTTATTGTAAGTGGGAAAAAGAAACTTTTAACTTTTACTGAGTTGGATGCTGATTTACTAGGGATTTTTAGGCAATTTTTTCAAGAGAGAATTACCCATTAGTCATCAAAACCTAAAATATTTATCAATTGATCATTACTCCATTACCTTATTTATCAATTAGTCATCTAAAAATATCAAAGACTTCAATTTAATAAGGAAAAACATAAATCATTTCTAAAATCAAACCAAATAAGACCAAATGATAATTAATAAATTAGTGATGATTTTTTGGTAAATAAGTTTCAAAAATAGGACCTATTGGTAATTTACCCTTTTTTTCAAATTTTGACTTCTTCACTTGTGATTTCTCTATCACCACAGGGCTTATAAGAAAATTTTAGGCTTTTCTTTGAAAATTGGTGTATAATCCCTTGATGTATCATCATGCTCATTGCTGATAATTCTGGTCTTCCTTTAGCGTAGTTCTCAGCTCATGTCTTCATCTTGCTATTTATTTTAAGTTTTTAGCTGAAAAGCACCCAAATTCAGACTCAAATGGTGATGAAATTATTCTGGTGGTTATGCTTGGAAATCTTTGCTCATATGATGATGACGTGAAGATTGTGTATGGATGTTGCCATCTCATTCATCAATTGGGCTTTATCCCAAACATATCTATGATAATTTGCGAATTTTGTTTACTCTAGAATATAACGGGAGAGATAAACATTGAGAATTTCGCTGGAACCATTTTGTTTCATGTAGAAAAAGGAGATAAATATGCTAATTTTTTTTTTTCAATTGGTGTCTTAAGTTGGTATGCTGGTTTCCATGTGTGTTTGACCCTTGAAGCATGAGAAGCTCCCTATGTGTCGATGGGGTGTTTTGACCCTTGAAGCATTTGATGTTCCTTTGGTTTTAGGTTTGATGCTTGAATGTTCTGAAAAATTCTTGAAAATAAGGAACATTTTTCAGGCTTACACCTCAAACTTGGTTTCCTTATTTAGTTGACATTGTGCTAAATAATGAATTCATTTTTTATGCCTTATCCGACACCAGAATTGAAATATCAGTTTAGGTTCTTAATTATAAAGTAATTACTCCTCTTAGTTTTGCACTTCTTTCAATTATGTGACACATACCTGGAAGAGAGTTTCTTGAAGTATGCATGTTTAAATGTTATAGAATGTTCATTGCATTCTAGTAAAGTTTCCACCAGTTTGATTCATTAATAGAAGGTTCCAATGGGTTGGAAGAATGTAGGAAGTTTTTACTTACCCTTTTCACACCTGAAGTAAGTAATGAAAAATTAACCCTTGTCGTAGAAGTTCCCACATATGCCACCTTTCTTATTTGCAGAGAACTTGATGTTAGGTGCATTTATTTGCTTGTTATTCATGAGGAAACTAACTTTATTGAAATTTCAAGTTAACGGTGGAAGGCTCACAATCAAGGTTCTAGATATTGTATATCAGTATCATATCGGATTGGGTTTTAGTATATTGGATATCTGATGATATATCAGAGATAATGAGTGAAATATCGGATCCATACTCATAAACATATATATATATATATATAGACACACAATATGTCATAAATCTGAAGTAGGAAGAAAGTACTACAAAAGTGATTTAACATGTATATATAAGTAACCAAATCTGACAAGAAGATTATTCTACTTCTCACGAACAGGGAGGTAGATGAAGGGATTTGAATTTTAACCCTAAAATAACTTCATTTTGTTTATGAACCATAAAAATAATGTAGACACCAAAAAGACGTTTTCGTTTTGTCTCTTATTGATATCATTAAAAGAAAAACAATTAAATTATTTTAAGCCTATATTGGGCCAATATTTTCATATTGGATAGCGGGTGATATATCAGGCCAAACCTGATATATCGGCCGAGATATCGGTCATATCGGCTGATATCTCGAACAATGTTCTCAGTAACATATACTCCTTTATCCCATAATTTTTGCTTCAAATTGACTTGGCATAACGATTTAGAAGTAGTTGATTTTTTGTCATTTTACTAATTCACTTTTGTGAGATAAAAGCGTGAAAGGTGAGAAAGAAAAAAGGTAATAGTGTATTATGATGTGATATAAAGTAAGGGTAAAATTATATTTTTTATAACAAAACTTTTTAAAATAGGGAGGGGTTGCAAACGTTTTGGGACATCTCGATTTGGCAATACGATGTAAAAATCATGGGATAGATTCTAGAACTTAGTTAATGGTTTGATAGGGTCGTGCATTGTCACTCTTCGGGTCGTATATCTTAACACGTCGTGCACGAGATTACCCTGCATAGGCCTAAAATGTAGATAATGGTTTGATAGTGTTGTGCATTGTCACCCTTCGGGATCATGGCGGGTATTTGCGTGAGGGATAGTATTAAAGATAACATGTGGCCACGAGTTCTGATTAGGGCTGAACACGAGTCGGGTCGGGTTGAGTATCAACGAACTCGGTCTCAAACACCTACTATTCATCGTGAGTCGGGTTTATCTCGAACTCGGGGTGGAAAATGAGAGCCAAGTTCGACCTGCATGCATACTGACGAACTCACGGACCCCCCGACGACTCGAACTCAAGTCAATCAGATAACTCAAACTCGAGCTTTTTATATTAAAAATGTTTCACTATATTATATATCTAGTTTTCATTTTATTTACTTCCTCTGTCCCAAAATAAGTGAAACAAGTTGATCGTACACGTCTATTAAGGAATTGGGTGAGAGTGGGCGTGAGTATGTGAGTAGGAGAGTGGGCATGAGAAAAATGATAAGTAGGGTGTGATAATATGACATAAAGTGAATAGTAAGGATAGCTAAGTGAATTTAACCCTAAAAGTCCCCTTTATGATAATGTTTCATTTTTTTAGGACGGACAAATCAGGAAAAGTGTTTCATTTATTTTGAGATTGAGGGAATAACATATTAGACAAACTTTATTGTAATAAAAATTCAAATAATAAAAACAAAAAGTATTGAGAGAATTTACTTTTAGTAATTGAAATCTAACATATTTATCAATTAATCATACGTCATTATTTTATTTACCAATTAGTCATCTACAAAAAATAAAAGACTTCAATACCTTGATGTCTAATAAGAGAACACAACAAATCATTGTTAAAATCAAAACCAAATGGTAATTAATAAGTTATGGGTGATTTTTTGGTAATTAAGTTTAAAAAATAAGATCGATTGCTAATTTACACAAAAGTATGTGATGTAATTAATCTTATTAACAATGATGAAATGCAAACGTAAAATATATATCTTACTTAATAAAAATTAAAAGAAACTATTTATTTTTTTGAATTCTTCGGACCCGTTTGAGTCGAACTCGAGTCGGTGTCGAACCAATCTATTCGCGAACTGTTCGAGTTGGTCTCACGAGTTTCACAAGCCTACCCGTCAGGTTTCACGAGCCCTAATTTTGGGCCGAGTTTGGTTTGGTTATGTGTGTCGAGTCGGGTTATAGGTCAGGTTTCACGGGCTCAGACTCGAACTACCTTACCCGAGTACAACTCCAGTTCTGATTCCTTGTTCAGTTTTTAGTAATTGACCCTTTGAACTTCAAAAGTAGGAATGTGAGCCCTTCTGAGGAATTGCTTTTTTGTTTTTTTTTTTGGAGGGGGGTGGGCGGGGGCGGGGGCGTTGGGGTTCTCTGCCTGTTATCCAAAAGTAAGTTTATTCTTCTTTTCTGGGATAATTTGCCAAAAGCAAGGGTTTATTGAAAGCATAGGCCAGTTATTTGCATGTTTCCGAATATTAAGGTACTGTTCTAAAACACTGAAAGTCCAGGGGGTTAACTGCAATTATCCATTCACCCAACATATTCTTTGTATTTGGTGGTTCAGTTATAAATCATAGATGGTGGAGTTCTTCAGCCATTTGTCATGTACTTCCAACTATTTTGGACCAGATTGACGTTGAAATGAAACAAATATTTTTATTATATCAGGGTAAAGTTGAAATGAAGTGCCCCTTTCTAATTGTAAACTATGGCCTGCCAGTCAAAGCTATGTTATAACGCACTAAGGAGAAATGAAGTGATTTTAGAATACAGCTTATTAGATATATAAACTCACAGTGTGCTTACCTTGTGAATATCAATTATTAATATGCCTGAAAGTGTGCCATATGTGATCACTGATCAGTACTTGAGGTTGTTTTGTTATTGACCAGAATGGACTAGTAATGAGAAAAAAAACACCTCGCTGTGTTTCTTTTCTAATGTGTGTTGTCAGTCATAGACAGCTGGATGAGTTTTCCTGAGTGCCACATGAGTCTTGAAACCTTATTGACCTCTAATTCCACAAATTATGATATGTAGTTTTGTGTCTCTGATTTTTTATGCAGAAAACCAGACTTTTTTGAGGCGGAGGATTAATTATAGATGCTGCATAAGAGTAAAAAAAAAAAAAAAAGATAAATGCCATATGTCAGTTGTGTACCTGTGTTTATGATATTGTCTTCCACCTCTTCTTGTAGGCGGTCACCTGCTTGGATGGAGATGGATGTAGAGTTCGGAAAGGATTAGTGGCTTCCCATGAGGATATGAGTCTTGATACATCAATTGCTTGTGATTCATGTGATGTATGGTACGTTTGCTATATCATCAATAATTTCAGTCCATAAATTTCAGTACTGAATAGTAAACTACTTTATCTATTGACTTTCAAGGTTGGTTAAGAGATGCCCCATCCCAACTTCCCATTGGGAGAAGATCTAAATAATACTATGTTTTAAATGATTATCTAGCTTTGTTTTAGTAGTCGGTGCCACTTAGTTCATAAGAGATGATCATGGTTACAGAATGTTGCTGAGATCCTTGGAGATGTTATAGCGGCAATTGCCTTCCTGTATGTTATAGGGCATGAGCAAACATTTCTCTCGGGTATTTAAGAAACTCGTGGTTACTGTTGTCTTTGATGCATCACATTCACCTCATCCGTTTGTCAACTCTCTTTCAGTTCATAGTAATTTACTTCAGTTCTTTGGTATTGAATAGTTGACATCCTTGATTCTTATGAGAGCTTGCCTGCACTGCCCACATTTTAAGCTGCTATTTTGCTAATTTTTGTTAACTTTTCTGTGTGATGTTTTTTCCTTATGGTTTGTTGGCTCATATTTTGATAGGTTCCACGCTTTTTGTGTGGGTTTCGATCCCGAAGGCACTTCTATTGATTCATGGTTATGCCCAAGGTATCGTTTCTCCAAATTTTTGGTGTTGTATGGGTGCTGCATTAAATATTACTTTCTCCGTCCCATATAAATTACGACATATTGCTAAATATGATTGTTTCATATAAATTACAACCTTTTCAAAATTAGCAAGGTTTTTGTATCATAATGTTTATTATCTCAACTTTATATCACATCATCTTCATCACCATTATTTTTTTTCTCTCTACCCACTCACATAAACCTACCAACAATTCACCAAATTACTCCTTTAACTCACAAAGGACATATGGGTAAATTGACACAAAGTCAATTGATTTCTTAATACTCGTGCAAATTCAACATTCGTAATTTATCTAGGACAGAGGGAGTACTAGGTTTCTGCAGTCTTAGAATTGGAAATCTTGATTAATATATAACTCGTAACAATTTTATACACACAAATCCCAATGGAGCGTTGTTTGTGCTGCAAGGGACGGGTAACCCTATAGCCCCACTGAGATTAGAGAAAATTCACTATAAAAAAACTTACTCTAGGAAACCCCCAAGTACTATAGACAGACCTCATTGATTGTAAAAAACCTACTGAATGTGCCAGAACCTCGTTGACGGTTGTGTTGAGAATACATTTTTTGTACTGGCAGTGGGATTCACTACAACATGTTGGCTACTATCTGCAGCACAAATCATTTCCCTATTCCCAAATGTTAAGATGGGTTTGATAGCCAACAACTTCTTTGAATATTTAGGGCTTATTTAGTATCACTTCTGTTTTTTGTTTTATTGCATGATTAAACAAAACTATTTGGTATCATTTATGTTTTCCGTTTTTTGTTTTTTGTTTTTCAAACAGATCAAGCAGAGGCAAGGAAAAACAGAAAACCAAAAAAAATGATTTTCTATTTCTATTTTTATTTCACGTTTTATCCAAGTACAATATTCATGATTCCCTTTACACAAAATCATTTTATTTTGTGAAGTGATTTTGGTTTTCGTTACTGCTTTTTCTGATTCTATTACTATTTTTTATTTCTTGAGTTTTGAACAGGAATACCAAACAATCCGTCAGCTTTTTGTAACCCTGACTTTGTGTCATTACTATTAAGGTGTTTAGATGTTGGTGCTGTGAGGAGAATAAAGCTGGAAGACATTCCAAGCGAATCTCGCAAGGATTATCCAGATCGTCAACATTTGGTTGACACCTCTTCTGGCAAGGTGTCTATATCTATAGCTGACACTGGTGAAACAGCTGTTGTTGTCTCATTGATTGATGGGGAAGAGGTTCTTAAAGAAATTATGGAGATGCCTTCATTGGCAGTACAGTTGTCTGAGGAGCATGGCCATGATCCTTCTTCAAAGGTTACGGATACCTTTCCCAGCTCTCAGGCAACATCAGACATTTCTATTAATAATCCATCAAATGTTTATGCAAAGGAGCCACCACTGCCAGTAACTGATGACAATTCTGTAAGAATGCAACATGATTTGGCTGTATTGGCGAATGCTGAAGTTAAAGGAGTGGGTGAAATTAGTATCTTTGATGGGACTGTAGTTGCTTCATCCGTGCTTCAAGACTTCAATGAGAAAAGCAGTGTAGATGCTAGTGAACCTAGCTCATCTGCTCTGGATTTATCATTTGCTTCAGCTGTATCTGGTACATTCAAACTTGTGTTGTAGATTTTGTGTTTTTGGGTCTTCGTTCTATAAATCTAATCTAATAGCTCTTTCTTTTCTTCTTTTTCTTTATTCTTCTGACGGTGAAGAAAGCGATACTGTGGCAGTGAAATCAGCTGGTGATGAGCAACAAGCAGCAAATGTGCTTGGTATTGAAATTTTTGTGATAGGATTTTGTCATACTAGAGCTTGTTTCTTTCAACTATCGCTTCTTGAAGTTATTCAGATACTCTGACATGGGCATCTAAAGTCGTTGCATGTGATTATTTCCAGCTGATAAGAATGCCCGTGATGTTGTTAAAATGGTCGCCTCTTTTAGAATCGCTGCCAAGAGAAAGCATGGTGATTGCAGGTTTTATTCTGTCTGTGATTTCTTCCATGTTTTATGAACCACTCGGTGAATGTATGCTCTTTGATTGACTCAATTCTCCCTTCATTATATTGACTACTATGTAGTATAAGACCAGTTATTAGACAGGCTCTTGAAATAGCCCATTGTTTTTAAGGGGATAAGGTCTCTTTTTCGAGGTTTATGCATTACAGCTTAAAATTAGTTGGATCCATTACATATGATTAGTTTTGGCAACAATTGTCTGATATCCCATGGCCTTTAAATGAATATTTTATCTCATAGCTTGCGGGTTCTAAATCTGGATAAAAATAACAAAGAGATTTGTCATTCATTAGTCAATAACCACTACATAAAATAAAATAAAAAAAGTTATGGAATCTTTGTCCGTGGATATTGCAAATGTCATATGCACAGTCGGTCGTACCCAGTTCCAAGATAATACTGAAATCTCTGTAAGTGTAGTGGTGATCTCATTGTCTCAGCTGCATGATTATTGATTTATTGTCTTTTAGAACTATGGAGAAGGTTGTTTTATACGCGAGATTATTGCATTGTCCGTCTTGGAGTAAGTTACTAATAATAAAACATTAGCGACCTGAGTTGTACTTCTGAACAAGCATACGCCTCCTGAAGCAATTTATTGACTGTTTTGTAATTTATACTTGTAAATGAGTGTAAATTGGCTGCTCCTGAGTTTTCTGACATGTGCTTTTATATGTTTCAGCTACAAACCTAATCATCAATTTTGTTTTTCTGTCTTCTAGTGCTAGTAGTCATGGGATCTGTGATCAAGGTAAGACTTCGAAAGCTAGAAAGGAAGCCAATCCCAGGATGGATATTCACAGATTGCACGTGGAAGGTGGAGCTAAAGATTTATTTTCAGATGATTTAGTGAAACCTTGCTGCCAAATTACAAGCTCGAAAGATGAAATTTCAGGAATCAAACCAGCGCAGAAGTCTTTGACTGATTTGATGAGTATAGTTCAAGGGAGGGAACTGAGGATGTTGAATGGCTCCAGCCATGGAAAAAAGCTATCTGATGAGTTCTTGGGGGCGAGGAGTGAAGCGGCGGGGCTGAGGGTAAAAAAGATCCTGAGGAGACCAACTGAGGACAAGGAGTCGTCTATTGTAGTTCAGAAGTTGAGAAAAGAAATAAGAGATGTTGTGGGTAATAAATCTTCAGAAGATGTTGGGAAGCGTATTTTTGACCCAAAACTCCTTGCAGCTTTTAGGGCAGTGGTCAAAACACCTGCCTCTGGACCAGTCACGGCGATGCCCAGTTCAATTCTGAAGCCAAATAAGTTGATATTGCAAAAAGGAAATGCACGGGAAAACCTTACCAAAAGGATATATAGAACATCGGCTGGAAAAAGGAGGCACTTATGGGTTCGAGATTTCGATGTTGAATTTTGGAAGCGCCGTTGCAATAAAGCTACAAAACCTGAGAAAATTGATACACTAAAGTCAGTTCTTAATATCCTTAGGAACAACTCAGAGACTGCAGATTCACAGCAAACATCAGAGGAGGACCAAAACCCTATGCTTTCAAGATTGTATCTTGCCGATACATCTGTTTTTCCTCGGAAGGATGACATAAAACCTCTCTCAGTCATCAAAGCTTCTGCTGCTACTCTGCAGAAAGAAGTACATAGTTCAGATGATGGGGTCACCAAAAACATCGGTGATCATATGGCTGATGGAGCCGTTGGTAAAATTAGGATTCCAGCAGGATGTAGTCGGTCTAATATTAATGACTATAAGAGAAACGGTGTCAAGGTTGCTTCTAAAAAGGCCGAGTTTGGACAGCCTAAAGAAACACCTCTTGTTTCATTGACTTACAAGTTTCTAGATTCTTGCAAGGATACCATGGTTCGGCCTAACGACAGATTACAAGACATGAGGAAATTGGCTCAGGAGTTTCTTGCTAGAAAATTAGCTTCTGAGAGCAAAACTTCAATCAACAAGAAACTTGGTGATAATGTAGAACTTAAACAAAAGTATCCATTATTGGTAAGTCAAATTTTCCTCAACTGTTGTGGCATTCTTTGCGAACTATTTATCTAAATTTCTGACATTCTTGTTGCATTTCTTCCTTGGCACTACATATCTAAATTTTAATTGGGAGGTAGAATTTTGCCTCTGAAGACCATGACACTAGTCATGTCTTTCATGTGTATGAACTTTGGTTCTCGTCCTCTTATATATATACATCTAAAATTACCGGCTTATTTTCATGAGGATGAGAGCCACAATGATATAGGAGTTCATTCTGGCCTCTCTTTTCTGTTGGAATAGCAGCTTAATCTTGTTAAAAACACCAATAGATGTCAGTATGTGTTTTTGGGCTAATATTACATTTTTCCTGTTTGTTATCTGCATAATATAACATTAACCTTGATCTTAACTGAACAGGGTCAGCTACCTCCAGATATGATACCACAAGTTGAACCGAGTAGACTCACCAAAATTCCTACTTCTGTCAGGCTGGTATGTTAAATTTCATTCCAGTTAATCTTATCATGTTACTGCAAGCTTCAACCTTGGAAGCCTTACTTTTCCTCTTTACTGCATCCCCTATGAAGGTGATGGAATCTTAGTTTCTTACTTTTTTGGTCTGTTAGTTAGGCTGAAACTGAACTCACCACCCTGCACTTTTGCCTTTTCCGGTCAAGTCTGACAGTGCCATCTTCTGAATCACTAGCACGATTTACCAGTGTTTTATGCGGCTTTCGAAATAAGGTTTTTTTTTTTTGGGTGGGGGGAGAGGGTGGTTGCGAGCCGCAAAAGTTAGTGTCTTGTTCTGTTCTATTTAGTTCTGACTTTTCTAGCCAGAAACTCTATGATGAACTTGACTGTATATTTGGAAATCTGGAGAAGAACTCGAATTCATTGGAGTATGAGGTTTGTCCGTTGGCATTGACTCTCATGTGAAACTGTGCTTTACTCCAGCTTGGAGTCTTGATAAAAATACTCCTTGCTTCCAGGCACGAGCTCCGCATATTCCATAGTTAAAACGAAAATCATTTTTTCCAAGTGTTTTTTTTTTTTTTTTTTTTGTTCCTTGTGTCATTTTGGTAGCTTTTATATGTTTGTCATTCAGGGTAAATCTTGGCGAACCTTTTATATGACAGTGCTATCTTTATGGGATCAGAGATAAGAAGTGAGTAGATTTGGAGCCAATGGTTCTTCTGGGTCATGAAATATTGATCATGAAAGGAGTTATATAGGAATAAAATGCGTCTAGGAATTCCATAACTCTAGTCAATTTTTGCCCCCTTGTCAATGCTTTTATGTTCTTGAGTAGCAACTGAGAAGTGCCAACCAGCCCCCCTTATCATGTGATATGAGGTTCAAAACTTTTTTTATGACATCAGAAATGTTGTATCATGACAAGGGTAAGGTACGTATATCTTGTCCTCCCCTGATCCTGTACATGATGGGATTGTGAGGGTTGTTTCCTTGGCTTTAGGCTTTTTATGTTCTTGAGTGATCTTGGATTTCAAACCCTGTGCTATCTGCGGATTTGGTTACTATCATTGTCTTCTTCCTTTAACTTGTAATTTTCTTATTTGATGCATAAGCTAGCATTAACTTTTCAAGGCAATTGCATGCTAGAACTTGTGACGTTTAGATGAATGCTTTCAACCATTACATAAGCAACTGCTGTGCAGGCTCAGCTTTATCGCCTCACTGAGCACTTCTTGAAGGCTGCAAGTTTATCATCTATTCGAAGAACTGCGGCAACAGAATTGGCAGTTGCAGATGCAATTAACATCGAGAAGGGGTTTGCCGAGAGATCGAAAACCAAGGTTGTTTACTTGAATCTCTGCTCACAGGAGATTCGGCTCCGACCAGCAAATAGCCTTTCCAGTTCATCAGCTGAACCCATTGGCAAAGAACCTTCAGCATCTCATAACTCTAATGATCCAGATGTTCAGGCTGCATTAAGAGTTGCTGGTCTTTTGTCTGATCCTCCATCCAGTTCATCAACTAAACCCATTGACAAAGCACCTTCAGAATCGCATGAATCTAATGATCCTGATATTGAGGCTGCACTAAGAGCTGCCGGTCTTTTGTCTGATTCTCCTCCATGTACTCCACCTCATGGAGTGAATGATCTTGATGTTGCTCGCCCTGTAGTAGATGTTACGGGCATGCCTCATAATATTTTTGAAATGGATTCGCATCCAGAACTGAATATATATGGTGACTGTAAGTATAGTTTGGAAGATGCGGACTATACTGGTGCTGCTAGCGTTAATATCTCTAAGACGCCTGTCGAGGCGGATTCCAAGGTGAAGCTGGTTTTCTCTACTCTCGAAATGGGGAGACCAAGTAGTGCAGGAAGTGTTGAGATTTCAGATGAAATGAAGATTGACAGAGAGGCGAGTTTTCTCCATATTCCTGTGAAGAATTCTCGTGATGGTAGTTCATCCATGAATAGGTTGGAGTCTAAGACTGCCGGCACCTTAATTGAAGAAAGTGGCGTAGAGCCCACCCTTGCAGAATGTGAGATGCTATATGCCCCAGATGCCCCAGACACAGAGACACTCCCTTTAGATATCGATTCCCTTAAAGAAGTCCAGGTAATGAAGCCTTCTGTACTCGACTCAGATAAAGAGGTACAGAAAAACAATGACACCCATGTACAATTATCGTGCCATCGAGATAATTCGTCTCCCCTCTCTCAATCTGGTGAAAGCGCTCACAAAGATGGAAATCAGGGGATCAATTTCATAAAAAAGGCTCGAAACTCTGATTCAGTTGTCGCAAAGGTTCAAACTCAACTTTCTTTTCATGCATAGTTCTTTTTATATTTGTTATAACGGAAATACTTGCGTGCTTCAAAGCACCTACTTGTGTGCTTTAAATGGATCTGCATCATTGATTTCCTTTATTTACTTTTCCTTTTTTTAACTTGGCAAGAAATCAATGGTCCAGATTCATTTGAAGTACACTGGTAACTGGTTTTGAAGCACAGAAGTCATCCCGATTTTCTAGTTCTTGTCATACCATTTCAATATAGAGAATGCTGACACCACTATTCCAGTAACATCCTTGAGCACTCTGTCATCTTGGTGACCACTGACATGCTTAACATAAGTTTATTTTTGACGACATAAGAGCGAGGTTTGAGGAGCTACCAAACAATCCCAAAATGGAGACACTTTGCATTAGCCTGATTTATGCTAGTTTTCCTCATCAGCGTACATGCATTTATGTTTTTAACTGGATTGCCTTTTTGATATGAACTATGCAGGTTGAAGCATATATTAAGGAGCACATTAGACCGCTTTGCAAGAGTGGTGTAATCACAGTTCAGGAGTACAGGTGGGCGGTAGGGAAAGCAACGGATAAAGTCATGAGATATCACTCTAACGCGAAGAATGCGAATTTCCTGATCAAGGACGGCGAGAAAGTGAAGAAGCTCGCTGAACAGTATGTCGAGGCTGCGAAGCAAAAGTAAAACCAAGAAATATGGAGTTCGGGGCATTCGCTTTTAAAAATTTCATGTCGCCCCTCATGCTCCTTGATTTAGGGTATATTTTGGGTGTACATAGTAGATAGATAGCCAGCTCACGTATGCGCCCATTGTAGAGGAGATTACTCATTTTACTGACTGCTTGTGTGTGGTCTCTGCGCCTGACGCTAGTTATCCTAACGAATCACAATAGCATAGGGCAGTATTGCAGCCCCCAAACTTTTTCTGGTTCCATAAAGTTCTAAAATCCTCACGGAGTTGTCTGTTCATATCCTTTCTGCCTCCATGGGTGGACAAGCGATGTTCCTTTGAGGAGAAAAGATGGATCAGGTGAAGGGATCTGATGTTTTAGTTCTGGTTTTTGGTATCATGCAAGAGGATTGAGTTTACAAGTGATGTTCCTTCGAGGAGAAAAGATGGATCAGGTGAAGGGATCTGATGTTTTAGTTCTGGTTTTTGGTATCATGTAAGAGGATTCAGTTTACAATCGATAAGAGTGCGTACATCTCTTACTTCCTCTAATCCGATCATTTGATGTGACTATGCGGTGGTTTTTCATTGATTTCTTGGGTGTTTTTTTATCATGTAGGGGGTTTATCGGAGAGTGATCGTAGCTTCTGTGTTCTGCCAGGCGGAGAGGATTGCACAAGCGTGACTGGCCTTGTAATGAGCATTGCCCTTATTCAGGTAGCAAAAGTGAGTGTGTACTGCTGTCATTTTGCAAGACTATTTTGAACGATTCATATATAAATACAGTTATATTATGCAATTCATTTGGGGGTGAGCGAATGTGATACATGGTCACGGATTGTGATGGAGAATCAAAAGAAGACAAATCTGTGAAGACATTAAACACGATGAGGTGAAAATAAGGTGGTGAAATTCAAAAGGTTATACCTTGCGGCTCCCACCTTCATATTTTAGGGTTTGGTCACGAATACTATGCTAAATGTTGTTTCCTTGTCCTATGGCATTGAAAGCTATCATTCTCCTCTTTTCCTTTTCTTTTTTTCTTTTTTCACCCCACTTTTCCTTCTTACATGATGGTTCACTAGGTTCTTGATAGCATTTTTAAAGAAATTACGTTTAATTATTAGTCTCGTATCGATCAAATATTTGCCAAAACTAAAGGAAGGAGTAAATCTTAACCGAGGGGAAACATAAGAGTATTTCGGTACAAATCATATAAGGTACAATGTTGGGATAAATGAGCTTGTGGAGCTAGTTATGTGGTGTGACGGGCCGGCGTGGTCAGGCCCGTTTTTTGCCTGGGCTTGGCCCGACCCTTTTGACTTTGATCTAACCTGGCTAGGGTTGGGCCTTGATCCGAGGAGAAAAGCCCAACCCGACCCCTTTGATCGGGCTTTAAGGCCCTTTCCCCCTTTTTTTTTTTCCTTTTTGGGTAATATTAAAACCGTTAGCGGTTCTTAAAATCGTTAACATTTGATCCTTAAGTCGTTGACGATTTTCAAAACCAATGATGTTTCAACAGCATGGAAAGTTATAGGAACTTGTACATCTTAATTATCAAAAACCGTGAACGGTTTGAAGATATTGTTGACGTTTTAAACCGAACTGCCAACAATTTCCTTAACCATTCACGGTTTTCATTTCCAAAATGCAAAAAATTTAATCCTTTGAAGTGTTACACTTACAAGTCTTAATAAAAGTATGTTACAAACAACATAACAACATTTCAAATGCTATATTTGTTCCAAAGTTTGATACAAAATGAAGTTTAAAGTGCTACCAACATAACAACATGACATAACGAGTCAATTAAATTATTAACACGTTAACATGAGAAAGTGACAACTTAAAAAACAAAATAACATTGTTCCAAATATAAAAATACATATTCAAAGATGCAAGATCTAATTCCAAATCATATAAACATTACAAAGATGGAAACAACTACAAATCATAACAAGTACATATCCATATCATCATCATCATCCGCGGACAGTGGAGGAAAAATTTTCGTTTGTAGTGCTATTCGATTAAGATAGTATGTGATCTCATCATGACGGTGATCCTCTACCTCGCATCTTATAGTCATACGATCTTGGAAGATATCAAAATCGTGTTGAATTGCTTCATAATTCTACTCCAACCTTTCGTAGTTGTCAGTCAATAACTCCATGTAGTGGTCCATTGAGCGAAAATGAGGATAATGATCACAAGCATCATCTTCATTGTCTCCGTCTTCTTCATCTTTCACTTCTTCTTCTTGCCTTGATTGTGAACTAGATGTTGCTTGCGAAGCCTTTCACCTAACTTGGACGCTTTTGAGATCATAGCCCGGCCTTTTAGAATTCTTCATTTGCTTCTTTGTTACGATCCTCGGACGTATGAGCTACCATATACCGGTTTTCCGATTCAAAACACACTTCAAAGTAACAAGATGAGCGGGAGACCCCAAAACCTTGAAAGAGTTTTCTACTTTTTTTTCTTTTTACTCAAATCAAAACCATGATACTCAAGAATTTGAAAAATATAATTCTCAAATGCAAATGTCTTTCCATGATCTTTAGCACATTTATCAATTTATGATTTATAAAGAATAAGAAGTAAGAATAAAGTTTTAGGGGATTCGAGAGTTTAATTACAAGAAAGTAATAGTATGGAAGATTTTTGTGAATATATGATCTTCCAATTGTTGTTTATATGGACAATCTTTCAAAAAATGAGTTATACCAAAAAGTCCTCAAATATAGCCTTTTAATGAAAAACTAATCCTTGTGAAATATTATAAAAAATAAAACCGTAACTGGCCATAGTTTTCAAAAAGATAGAAATCCATATTTCAAAACCGATATGGATCAAAATTTTACTATTTAAGATCAAAATATAGCTTTGCATATGCATAAATGGCTATCACCACTAGACTTGCTATACATGCATTGCTATGGCAATCATAACAAAAGCGGTAACTATTTCTAATTAGGTGCAGCGATTGATACTCGTAACAAATTAGGCTAGTTCCTACAATACGAGTGACCAATTCTCTATTTAGAAACGAAATCTGGAACTAATCATTTGTGCTAGAAGAACTGTTTCAATATATTGAAAGTATCCGTTGATGCAACCAATTAATTGCACATGCTGCAGCTACTTTTCCACGTTATAACAGATGCCATATATTCAATATTAACGGAGGTTGTATAAAAAAATTTGTTGTAACATTGGCAGCAGATTCCTCTTTCTCCTTCAATCTGCAAGCATACCATACTTCAAACCTTGCCCAAGCCTTTTCGATTTTTCAGTCTGGTTTGTATACATCTACAGAGACAACCACGCAAGCTACTAAGATCACAAAATTTGTTTTTCCTTCTTGCGCGTTTAAGACCTCCATGCATCATTCAGAAAGAATTTCACGAGGAAGATATTCAGCTGACCGAAATGACCAAAGCTAGTGCAGTAGCGCATGGAACAAGGAAAGTGATGTATGTAATAATAAGCTCTTTCATAAAATAACAGCATTGCAATCTGAAAACTGCGCCTCTTGGTGCGCTCAGAGACTCGAATGCACACATTCACCAGAACCAACTTCTGCTCAGTAGAAACAAACTAACAGATTATCACATTACATAGCTGGTACAACAATGACACCGCTAAGTCGAAAACTGCAGATACACACAATTTGTCCAAACCTGGTTTCGTACAGCTCCACGAGCTCACTTGCGATGTTTTCAAACAGCTTCTAGTCGCATGCAGATAATGGTAGACCACCCCGTTCTCCGAGGTATAGACATATTTACATACTCTACTAGCATCAAGATTCACTCCGAACCATAGTTTGCCGAGAGTTATTTACAGATGCAAGGGGGAAAAAAAAACTCCACCAATCTCTTGCTTAGAGTACCCTAACCCACATCAAATCTTATCGCTTACAGACTCCGAGAACTGGGAGTCCAAGAAAGTTAGGTACATTCAACTTTCTTTTTGTCACGTCACTCACACAAGATTAGATAAAACTAGTTGTAACGCCATATGCAACGACGGGACGAGTACAAACAGCTAACAACGAATCAGAGAACGAGGGAGATCTCCATCAACTCCCTGAAGAGTCTAAGCTTATAACCGTGCCTTCAACTTCTACTGTGGGTACTGGCCACGACCTGGAGGCGGGAGTCATTTTCTTAACTTCTTGGCATGAGTAGATAAAGATTCTTTTGGCCATGTTACAGAATTCCCTGATATATAGGAACATGACACAAAGTTGTTAAGTGACATTGAATAAATGATGCCTCATTTACTAGTTATCGAAAAACTGGATGAGAAAACCAGGTCATTGAGTCGATAATCTAATTGTCTAGCCCACATGGCCAAAGTTGTTAACACTGTAATTATGTATCTGTTTATCAGACACGTAGTGCAAGCCTTTGGTTCAGTGCTAACCCACTTTAACGACCTTAACTTCCCAAGGGTATGGTTGTGAATGAATGTACCTAATTTATAACAGTTGAACGATACACGAAATTGACTGATTTAACCAGTTCAGTGGCTGGTCCAACCCAGGCACAACGACCATGGTACCCTTAGTGTCAGAGGGAGAAACAGCAAACTTACATCCATGGATCATCACCGACTAGCATCATATCACCTTCATCATCTGTGAATACAATTTCCCATTTGTCACGAGGACGCAGCAGTCCCTTTATATCAAACATTTGCTCCAACTCATCAATCAGCTGATCATAGCCATCCAATGCGCTCAAGTCGACAGCCCGACCAACAGCAACCCCTTGCATTTGAACCTTCCAGACAAATTCCAACAGATTTATCACATTTTTGGTTATCCGCAGCAGATTTCCCAGCCAAATTCCAATAGATTTATCACATTTTTGGTTATCCGCAACAGATTTCCGGGATAGCTAAATTCATTATTACGATAACAGTTATCCATTCAAGGAAACAAAATCTTATCATACCTTTGTGGTACTCCTTGTAGAAATCTGTTTCATCTGCGACTCTTTCGGAAAGACTGATAACTCAACTTGCTTCTTCTCATGGGAAATATTGGAAGGGCCTGATTCCAGCTCCAAGTCAGAAGCTGTCTGAGAGGTTATCACTCTCCCTTCTGACAGGGCAGCAAGGGAACTGACTGGCTCTATTATTGACTGTTCAGAAGTCGGAGTTGTCATCGGTTTCATGATGTCGATACCAAACAGACGATAAGTTGACAGAGCCTCAGGTCTCTTCCCATTATCCTCTATGTCATGATCTTGCTTTGTTGAAGAGGGTGTGGCATAACCAGTAAGAACAGAATGAGCAGATGCACATTTACTGTCCTCAGTTTCTTCCTGAAGTAAAATGCTCGTCTTAGGAACGATAAACATAACAGCATGGCAGGTCCGGTACGAATGCTTCTTTTGTGAAAAAAAGAGTACAATTATGAGCAGACAGGGCTCTACCATTAGTACTCACCTGCGTTGCATCAATCATCGCACTCCAAGGTGCTAACGCAATAGTGGAGAAGGATTCTGCAATGAGACGAGGCGAATGTGGCAGGGAGGGAAAAAAAGTGTAAATGAACTTTGACAACTAGTATTCACATAAAAATGCAAGAGGAAAAGAGAGAGGCTCCTCAAACCAAGACTTGGGATTTCGATGAAGGGCCAGGATCTTTTGTTCTTTGCTAGAATTGGGTCAGACAGGTTGGATGGTGTAGAAGGTGCAAAAGGTTCTATCTCCCATGCGGACACCCTCTCCGGCCTTGAAATCAACGCTGGCTCATCCCATTGAACCTGAAAATAGGAGCTGATTATTTTCATGGAACCCAAATAGAAACTCAAAACAATGGAAGCAAATTCTTTAAAGAGGAGTAAATGTGGACCTTTAAAGATCTCCAATTTGAATCCTTCCAATGGGCTGAAATATCTTCAAGAGCGATGAGGGTACCCGTAAACCTTTTCATCGAAATCATAGTAAAATAAATTTAGTAACTCACCACAAACTTTTGATGCCAAAATTAAGAAACGCCAAAGGAAATGTACCTCCTCTCCGGAGTGTCGTCTCCCTCAAAGCTCATTTTAAACCTCATGCCAATGGCAAATCCAGTGTCCATTGCTTCCAGATACTTACTCAAGCCAACTATGAATTGACTTGTCCTGCTAGAGTTTTGGGTAAAGCAATAATTCACAGCTTAGTAAGCATTAAGCAATTATTAGGCAATTATCGTAATATAAAACAAAAAATTAGGTTCAATGCCAAAAACTTTCATGAAACAGCCATTTCGTCGTTTGCATTAGGAGGTGAGATTGCATACACTTAGCACTCCTTAGACCTTTGTTCATGACGGGAAATGTTGTTGTTGAAGGTCCAATGCCAAAAGCCCCTGCTCACAGCAGGGTTATGATGGGGAAAAAAATGTACATCTCATCAAACTCATCAAAGTGAGAGATTGCTTAAGCTGAGACTTGAAATCAAGACACTCTTGACATAAGAGTCTAACCTGCCTTTCTATGGAGTAGTTATTATGATTGTTGAGAATAACAAAATTATTTGATATCCCACAACAAAAGAAAAAGAAAAAAACGATGTTGAATGTAAATGAGGCAATTTAGTATACCGAGGCTGATAATAAACCACGAAGAGAGTATTAGTTGTAACAGCATGAGATGCGGTTGCGAGCACTCCAAGGTGCATGCTCTGACTTGATATTACCGATGGAGGCATGCTACTCTGTTGGCGGGCGACGCGTCGAACCCCAACACGGAGTTCTCCGTTATCTCCTCTAAACAAACGACTAGTGTCAGTATTATAACAATGTCAAAGATACAATAAACAGGGATTATGGAAAATGGAATTTGATGAAGACATCAGAATCAAGATTTATACCTGAGGAATACAAAAGAATCTCCAGCAACTAATCCCTTAGACGTCACAAAATGACTCCATCCTGTTGTCAGCAGGTGCCTCCTAGGCTGGCCTACATGCAAAACAAGGCAGATCAGGGAAACTAAGGGACGAGCTAAGAGTGCGGAACCAAGCATTTAAAATGGAAACTTAACCTTTTATGTTAGTTTGAGTTTACAGCCCTAAAATCATAATAAAGTACAGCTATCACAAAAACAAGCTGCTGAGAATGATAGAGCCTAAAAAGTTAGGATATTATCAATACGCCTCAAAATTATCACTTATTAACAGTCACAACACAGCCTAGAGCAGTCTGCAAAACCTACCCAGCTTTTTTTAGCAAGCAAAGGAGTCAACTAATTTCCAAGTCTAAAACCTTTGTTTCGTAATTACTAAAATCTCCTCCTCATACTCAAGCTAGAGAGGAAGGATTCTGAAACAATCACAGATGAATACCTCTAAAGATATGCTTGAATCGCCAAACATGACCATGAAGATCCTTAGCAACCAGCTCTTGAGTGGGGATAGGTTGGGACATGTCCTATAACACCAACAATCCTCCATAAGTGATAAAAAAAAGACACTTATAGCTAAGAGCAGACAACAAGATACATAGTGGGGAATCACCAAAGGAGGAAGGCACTCGTTGGCGTGTTTACGGAGGACTGAGAATCCACCATGAGTGCTGGAGTCGGATGCAGTCAGAACCTTCGAGAAAGAGTGAACATTTGGCCTTGGCAACTCAGGAGGACAAGGGTCAGGCTTCTTAGGTTCAGTTTGCTACAAAGTAAATATTACACCCACAAAATTTGAGCAAATAAGAAAGGCACCATGGCCCAAATACAGAGATACTTGGATGGATCAAGATTATAAACCAAACAACAGTTTTGTTTCTTACATCTAATTCAGGATGCAAAGTAATTTGTGAATAGACCTCATCAGTTTCTTGTTCAGCCTACAAGAACCATTGAAATCATAAGCAAACTCCAAGCTAAATACGATGGAACTTGTTTCCTCAACTCAAAACAAATCAAAAGTCAACTTAATCAACATTTGGACAACTTGAATTCATTCATCAAGAGAATTACCAGTAGGCGAATGTCCACAATCCGACAAAGGATCTTACAAGGAAGGTTAAACAAGTGTATCCGCTGATTCAGTTCCTGGTTGGTCGAAGCCTCTAACTACATACAACATCAAACAAAAGGGTATTCAGTTCTAACCAAGGTCTACAAAAATAAACATAAAGGAGGCAATTTCCCGATAAAAAACGGCGACATCCAACAAAGTTACCAACACCAAATCGAGAATTTCCACAAAAACCTTAACCCTTACTTGTTCAAGGTGACCTTGAGGGAAGTAATACACTCTCTCTCCCACCCTGGGAACATCAATCATTGGCCCTGCACAAGCTTTCCATAGCTCCACATACAGATCATCGTCTCCTCCTCCACCTATAACACACAACCAAACCCACAAATAAATAAATAAATACAGTAAATAAAGAAATAGTAGCAAAAACGCAAATCCTTACCTTGAACTTTACAATTGGACTGCCCAGAAGCAATTGCACTAGACATATCTACAATAAACCACCAAACCTATACACCAAGAAATGAAACAAGCAATAAAATCAATCAGAATTCCAAAACTGAAAAAATCCCCATAAATGAATCAATTCCCAAAATAATATATAGAAAGCCTTTTTCGGCTCACTGTAACTCACACTTCACACAAATAACACATTCTTCTCTCACTTTCTCACAAACCCTTTTACTGAAACATGATTTTTGATCCAATCCACAAACAGAAATCAGTTTTCTCAGCAGTAAAAAGAGCCGTTACTCATATACTGGATTTGGTTTTGGGCCTCGCTTTATCAATCTATCGTTTCCCAAGAGAGAGAGAGAAAAAAGAAGGGCGTTTTTTTTTTGGGGGGCAGCGAGAGAGAGAGAAGTAGACAGAATACAGATGTGTGCTTTTTGTGTGATGAGAATGAAAGAGGTGAAGCGAGGAAGAGGACAGGGCGAGGACGGACTGTCCTGAACGGCTAAAACAGGGTCTATGTATAAATGTTACGGGGTCTATGAGTAAATGTTATTCATCCGATCCGCCCTGTAATTCGGACAACGATGTACACAAAAACTCTATTTCCTTTTTTTTTTCATAATAATTATAACGTTTGATCACGTAAATTATAAAATTGAGATATAAAATTGAGACGTAATGAATGATGTGTGGGACGATGAATTTTTTTTTATAAATTTATTGTATAACATCAAATATAATATAAGATTAATTATAACCCTCAAACAAAATAAAATTCTTATCATATCATTTATTAGTAAAAAATATATCAAAATTTGTACTGAATAAAACAGTTACTATGTAATGTTTCAATTATTATGGGATAGAAGCAGTAGTATTTTTCGATCCCATAAAAAGTACTACCTCGATTCCATAATTATTACAACGTTTCTTTTTTTCTTATACTATTCAACACGTAATTTAAAGCGTTTCGTTATTAATTTAAACGACATGATTTAAATTTTATATTATCTCATGGTTATAGTATATAACGTTTATTATCATTTATATTTAACGATAGCATATCATTTATTAATAAAAAAAATATATCAAAATTCGTACTGAATAGAACAGTTATTGTGTAATATTTCAATTATTATGCGACAGAAGCAGTAGTATTTTTTCGATCCCATAAAAAATACTACCTCGGTTGCATAATTATTATAATGTTTCTTTTTTTTTTATACTATTCAACACGTAATTTGAAGAGGTTCGTTATTAATTTAAACGACATGATTTAAATTTTATATTAGCTTATGGTTATAGTACATAACGTTAATTATCATTTATATTTAACGATATTTTTTCTTAAAAAACAACGTTTGATCGTATTCATCGCACCATGACTTCTCCTTCCATTCTTTTTTTTTTCTCTCTCCTTACTCTCACAAACTTTCAAAGACATAAATATCTTTACATCAAAAATTCGACACACATAGAATCTTGTACCGATCAATTTGTTGTATTTATTATGGAACGGAGGAAATATATATCTAATTACACCACTTTATTTATGTCGAACCATGCCAAACATGACAAATGACAAATCACCTAGAAATTTTTTTAAAAAAATATATAAAATATTATCAATATTACTTAAAAATCGAAAATAAAACATCAAATCAAATATGTATCTAATTGACCCGAGTTTTTTTACCAAAAAATGAAATTCGCAAACAGAAAATGACCCTAATATACACTTTTTGAATAATAATCATAAAAAGATACACACGGTATTTTATTTTCACACATATACAACTTTTGAAATATCTCCAAAACCACGCTCTCACTTCTATAACCGACATCGTTGTTTCCTCAACATTATGCGATTTTATTGTCACAATTTTCCTCATCGATTCTCATCATTTTTCTCATTCAAGCTTCTGATCGCATTGGCATTCTTCAAATTGCATTTTTTTTTGATAGCGGACAAGACGATTTTGATTTGTATGGTTGGTGTGATTTCGAGATCGTTTGTTTGTGATTCAGATTTTTATTTTGAAGATTTTTTTGATAAGGTTTGAGATCGATTCCAAATCGTATCCAAGCATGAATTGAATTTGTTTTATTCGATTCCATAACATGATCGAGCTTATTGAGGGATCAAGAGGACTTCACGATATTGTTTGATGTGTCAAAATGTCTTGGATTAGGCATAATTAATGTAATTGTCGAATGTAATAACAATTTGTCACAGATTGATGATTGTAATCTCTTTTCTGATCGTGGCAATCAAACAGAGCGGTATTGTATGAAACAAAGCGACAAACAAATTACTATGCTTCGTTGAATCAAACAGAGCGTCTTATTGAATCTGGTTTATTGGAATCCTCCGCTACTAGTACTCAATGTTTTGTTGATCAAAATATATTCAATGATGTTTTTCTTGACAATGTTGTGCCTGAATCATTGCTTCGATTAGAAGACGGTACGTCAAGCAATATGCAACAAATATTGTGTTCTTCACACTAGTCTAATCTTATCCAGAATGTAGGCAAGATTTTCCATGGTGGTGTGCAACATTTTAGAAAATCTCTTGCGCTACATGCGACTGAGGTTGGATTTCGATATATTACAAAGAGGAATGAGAAGGAGACGGTTTATGCGGTTTGTGCTTTCAGAGGGAATGGTTGTGGATGGTTCGTTTAGACTTCACTGTGCGCATATAAAAAATATTTTTACATCAGGAAGGTGAATAATGTTCACACGTGCGGGCAATTGTTTTTTCTGGAGCGATCTGTGAAGGCTATAAAGTTAGAATGGATTGTCGAGACTGTTAAAGAAATGATACGTCGTGATCCTTATGTTAGCAGCAACCAAGTGAGCAGTCATTTATAATCTAATTATGGATTGGATTTATCATATACGAAATTCTGGAGAGTCCTTCAAAAGACAAAGACAATCATTGGTGGAGATTGTACCAAGTCGTTTGTAAAATTGAAGCCATATGTTAAAACTTTGGCAAGAACTAATCGTGGATGTCATATTATGCTGGATGTTGATGACAGTACAAATCATTTTTCCAGACTCTGTGTTTTATTCAATGCTTCAATCATTGTAGACCGATTCTTTTTTTCGACGGCACATTCCTGAAGGGTGATTTCAATTGAGTCATACAACGGGGGAGGATGCTAATAGCGTATGCTTTTCCTTGGAAAAAAATCTTTGATATTGTAATTTTAATATAGATGCTCTGTTGTTTTAAAAAGACGCTCTGTTTGTTTATTGCTCCCCTTTTTTACTGTTTGTGTTTTTAAATAAAAAATAGGGCTTTTTTCTTTGGGATTTGTTGTGGTTGGTTAGGAGACGTATTCTAGTTGGCGTTGGTTCCTTTTAGAGCCTTGACAAGTTATTCCTGTTGATCGAAAGATCAATTTTATATCAGATCATAATTTCGGACTTTTGCAATCATTTCTTGAAGGTTTTGCGGATCAACCACTTCCCTTTTGTCTTTATCATCTCAAGGATAATCTTTACGCAATATACAGAGGGAATAATATGCCGACATCATACAAGGATTATATCATTGGGCTCTTTGAGAGATGTGCATATGCCCCAACGATCGTAATATATGGAGGGACTAATATGTTGGCGTCATACAAATTTTGATCACAAAGTTGGAAGAGTTTCAAAAAAAAGGAGGCAAACTAGCTGGAGAATTGTTGGAATCTCTAATTCCATATGAGAGGTGGGCTATAAGTTTTTCTGTTGGGTGTCATTATGAAAGATGACGACGAATGCTGTAGAATCTTTCAATGCTTCGCTTTTGGGCCATCACTTAGTTGGTGGATCAGATCCGTGTCAAGTTAATGGAGTGGTTCAACAATCGTCGAAAAGATTCTGAAGAATGGAATGACATGTTATGCCCTAGGATGCTTGACACTCTGAATGACTTATTAAAGAATTCTCATACTTATGTTGTCAAAAAATCATTAGAGCTGATTTTTGAGGTGATGTCCATACTTACAACTTTATTTAATATGAAAGAAAGGATTTGCTCATGTCGTATGTGGCAGACAATCGGCTTTTCCTGTTTGAATGTGGCATGTGTGATTAGAAAGCAGCATGATCGATCCTTATTTCTTTGTTAAAAATTACAAGAAGAGCTACGAGACTATCATATATCTTCTTCCTTAATCTATTATCGATCGAATTACAACAATCATAGATGTTGAAATCGCTCCACCGATTACGGGTAGGCAACCTGACAAGCCGAAAAAATGCTATATTTTGTCGAGTGATGAGGAGACAAGGGCTGTTAAGTGTACTAGGTGCAACAAGTTTGGTCACCACAACAGGATGACGTGTCGAGAGGTGATATAGTGATTTTGTGTTGTTTCATTTCTTTGTTCCATGTTATTCTCATTAGATACATGTAACCAATCTTGTTTTAAATTCTATTATATTTCAAATGTGTTTTTTTTAATCTATTTTGCTGTTTCATTTTTGAAATAAATTGAAGAATTATTTTTAAATACTTTTTTTAATCTTGTTTTAAACGTCTTTGTAATTTAAAACAGAGCGCTTGTTTCTTTATAGTTATGGCACACTTAAACATTCAATAGACATATTTCCACGCAAAAACATTATGGAAACAGTCATGATTAACATTGTGCAATGCACTAAGAAAAGTATCTCTCAAATTCGAATATAAGACATTGTATCATACAACAACATATCGACATTTGAGTTTATTACATCATTCTTGAGATAAATCAAATTTCTCTATTGAAGTCGACACCATCTTGGTCCTAAAATGGTGAATTTCTTCCAACATTGATGATTTCGGTATTTTTTCTCCATTTACAATCAATTCAATCGAATGACATATGTGGACGCAGCAACCCAGGTTTTCTTGAGGTGGCGCGCTCCTGTTGATGATTACTTTCTCATCTCTAGTTTGTTGTGTCGCCTTCTCTCACCATCTCATTGAGAAATCCTTGAATATAATCCACCTACATGTTTAATAAAATATATTACAACATGTTTATGCTTTTTGTCTTTAGGTGCACCTCCTATGGAGTTAGTTGGAAACAGGTGTCACCGGCATGTTCTTCTTGCAAGCATATGTTTTTTTATTCATCTGTTGATAATTTCTTTTGGTTTTGCAATCGTTTATTGCATTATATGTAGAAAAAGAGATGAGATTTTAGAATTCAAATGTATATGAAATCAAACATATCCCAGAGTTTTTCACCTACCCAACAGTCTCTAGTGTACACGATTACTTGATCTTTGCATTTTGTCTCTTGTGGCATCAATGTAACATATGCATTGATAACAAAATTAGATAAAACATCATAATTAGCCACTCATTTTATGTCGTCCATACTAGCATATGCAGCTGATAGGAATGTGCAATCCCTCCATTTGTATAGAAATTGATGAACAAAACTTAGAAGTTTTAGCCATAATGTTGTTAATGTGCTTAAGCTAGAAATTAGATAGATAGCTGCAGTCTAGGTCAGATGCTGGAGAGCAGACAACCACAAATGAAGAGCATTGTGTGGGTCACCAGATGCAGATTATTATAGAGGATTTCAGCTAAGCAACTAAGACATATATGGGCAACAAAAGACTTGTAAATACTTGGATCTAGGATTGAACTTGCAAACGAGGATCAACATAGAAATAGATGAAGTACATCAGATCTGGATGCAGGCGAAGTTGCAGCAGGGATTGGGTGCATACAAGGTCTCAACAATACTGAATATAGACTAAGGTGTAGTAGATTAGAGTACAGCAAGGATGGTTGTCTTGGATAAGAGGTCTGAGGTTGGGTCAGATCGAAGATTTGAGGCTCAAAGTGTGATAGAGCGAGGATAAAAAAAAGATGAGCTGTCAACATCAACTAAGGTTCATATGTGACAGCTGTCACATCAGATCCTATACATAAGTCACGGGTTCATTCCCTCAATCTATAAAAGGGATCGATGAAGCTTATTGAGTAGAGCTGTTGAACGAGAGATTAAAGTACAAGCTTGCAAAATAATCCAAGATTCAAAGTTACTCCAGAGAGCTAAACTGAGAAGAATACAGGAAGAGAGTTCACTAGTCTACATAGAAGAACAAAAAGCTATAGCAGAGTCCAGTGAAGGATCTGTGCAAAAATCTAGGTTCTTAACTTTTTGACAAATTAGTTAGCTTGTAAAAAGGGTTATCTTGTAAGTCACAAACAAGAAGATAGTAAACTCACCTCTTGGATTGACAAAACTGGTCACCAAGGGAAGACTCGACTAAGTTCTCGAATATCAGTTTATAACGAGTGTCTGACCAAGCATAAATGTTGTGTTCTTTACTTGTTTTCATTGCTTGGTGTTTTAAAACTATTAAAAATTAATCACTATAGAAAAATAGAGACAAACTTACATAGTTTGAGTCTCCGCTGTAGACTACCTTAGTAGTCTCTAAAAAAAAATAGTTCAAATCATCAAATCTGCTACAGTTAACCTGATAAAAGTTAAATCAACCTATTCACCACCCTCTAGGTTGTACCTGTTGTCCTAACAATTGATATCAGAGCCTGAATTTCCAGACCTAACAGTTTTGGGAAAAAAAAGGGGGTCATATTTTAAGATTTTAAATCTACAAAAAGTTACTAACAGTTTGTTTGTAAATAACAAATCTTGTTTTGTTTTGTGCTGCAGACTACCTTTGTTTTGCGGAAGAACAAATCTTACAGCAGAGTCCACAGCATGGATCTATGCAAAGCATTTAGGATTTTTATTTTCTGTGCTAGTTATCAAGCTTGTAAAAAGAAGTTGTCTTGTAAACAAGAAGATATTGATACTCACCTCTTGGGTTGACTACACTGATCACCAAGGGAAGACTGGACTAAGCTTTTGTTCATCAATTGATAATAAGTGTCTGAACCAGTATAAATACTATATCTCTTTATTTGCTTTCATTGCTTGATATTAAGAACTGTTAGAATCAACCTTCACAGCCAAACAGAGACAAATTTCAAGAATTAGAATCTCTGCAGTAGATCTCGAACTATTAGCTGCAGACTACTCAAGTAGTCTGTATAGAATAATGGTCTATAAAATCTTAATCCGCTACATAAAATTGTTAAAATTCGAATTAACCTATTCACCCCGCCTCTAGATTATATCTTGGACCTTACAATTTGTATCAGAGCTTGACTTTCCAGACTTAACTGTTTGTGGAAAGAAAATGATCATTATTTGCAAAGAAGTTACTAATAGTTTTGCTTTTGTGAAGAACAATGGCTCTACCAAAATTTCCCAAATGTCCTAAAAGTGGAGAAACTCCAACTTGCTCTTTCGACAAGTTCAATCACTAGAAGCTAAGAATGCTTGCATATCTCACCTCAATCGATGAAAGGATGCAAGACATTGTTCTAGAATGACCAAATATTCAAATAATGTCAGATCCAAAGGATTCAACAAGAGAAGTACAATGACCAACGTCACTCTGGTCGAGAGAAGACTGGGATCTAGAGATGGTTATAAGAAAAGCTCTAAATCAAATATTCAAATCCCTGGATGATAACATGTTTGAGATTGTGGTTCATACTAAGACAACAAATGAAGCATGGGAGGCTCTACTACTATGAAATGAAGGAACTAATGAGATCAGGGAAAACAAGAAGGATGCATTGATACAACAATACGAACTAGTCTCAATGAGATCTGATAAGAATCTGACTACTTTCTTCAAAAGGTTCAATGTTCTCATCAACAATCTCAAATCCTTAGGAAAGACTTTCGAAAACAAGGAAGTCAACCTAAAGTTTGTGAGATCTCTTGGTGAAATCTGGAACACAAAGACAACAGCTATAAGGGAGTCCAGAGATCTAACAAAAATGTCCCTGCCTCAACTATATGGTGTAGTGCATACCTACAATTTTGAAGTTGAGCAGAAGAAACAAATAGACAAAGCAAGAAAGAAGACCTTGGCCTTCAAAGCTCAAGAAAAGGTTATGAAATCCATGGTAGAAGAGGAAACCAGTGATACCTCATCTGCAAGTGAACAAGGTCTATCTGAAGAAGTGGCATTGATGGGAAAGAATTTCAAGAATATTCAAGAAAAGAACGTTCAAAAAGAACTTCCCCTCAAAAACCAAGGATGTAGAAAAGGAAGTGTGTTATGACTATGGCAGACCAGGGCACTTTGCTACAAACTGCAGACGACCAACACAAGATTCATCTGCATCGAAATTCAAGAAGGGCCATAACAAAGTCACCTCTGGAAGAAAGAAAAGAGATAAAGCCTAGCAGTAAAGACATGGAGCGACATAGACTCTGATGATGAAGATATCATGTCAAATGCTCAGCTATGTCTCATGGCCAAAGAAGATGAACAAAAGTAGGTATTTGATCTCTCTAACTCAGAGGCCACCATCGAGGAATTGAATGAAGCACTTTAAGAAACCTCTTAAAGCTTTATTTCACTTTTAAAGAAAAAATAAAGAAAATGTTAAGAAGATTGCAATTCTCAAAGACAAATGCAATTTAAATGAAGAGAGTAGTAATAGTCTAAACTCTAGACTCTGCTGTAAGACTTGTTCTTCTGCAGACTAGTGACACTTTTAACTGTATATTCATTTACTCCGGTCTGAACCAGTATAAATCTTGTGTTCTTTACTTGTTTTCATTGCTTGGTGTTTTAGAACTGTTTAAAATTAATCAATATAACAAAATAGAGACAAACTTACACAGTTTGAGTCTCTGCTGCAGACTACCTTAGTAGTCTATAAAGAAAAAACAGTTCAAATCATCAAATCTGCTACAGTTAACCTGATAAAAGTTGAATCAATCTATTCACCCCCTCTAGGTTATACCTATGGACCTAACAATTGGTATGAGAGCCTGATTTTCCGGACCTAATAGTTTTGGAAAAAAGGTCATATTTTAAGATTTTAAATGTGCAAAAAGTTACTAACAGTTTGTTTTGTAAAGAAAATATGGCTCCTCGAAAGCTATCCAAATTCCCCAACAGCAGAGAGTCACCAGCATGTTCATTCGAAAAGTTCAATCACTCGATGGTGAGGATGCTTGTCGACTTGCATTCCATAGATGAAAGGATGCATGAAATCATCACTGATGGACTATACATACCAAAGATGCCAGATCTAATTGATACAAACAATGAAGTAAACAAACCCAAATCACTTTGGACAACAGAAGATTGGGATGTAGTACTGGTGGAAAGAAGATCATGAAATCAGATATTCAAAGCTCTGGATGATGACATATTTGAAATAGTGGTTCACACGACCACTGCAAAGAAAGCATGAGATGCTCTAAAGCTCAGAAATGAAGAAACTAATGAAATTAGAGAAATAAGAAGGACGTTCTGATGCAGTGGTATGACTAGGTCTCAATGAGATCTAATTAGAACCTAACCACCTTCTATGAGAGGTTCAATATACTCATCAATAATATCAAGACTTTGGGGAAGACTTTTGATAA
The DNA here is from genome assembly GCA_001925005.1 of Drosera capensis. Taxonomy (NCBI): domain Eukaryota; kingdom Viridiplantae; phylum Streptophyta; class Magnoliopsida; order Caryophyllales; family Droseraceae; genus Drosera; species Drosera capensis. Next base: position 78,680 of record LIEC01010914.1, on the reverse strand, counting down.
TAAGGAAGTCAACCTGAAGTTCATGAGATCACTTGGTAAGGTCTGGAGTTCCAAAACCATAGCAATAAGGGAGTCCATAGATCTAGCCAAGATGTCCTTAGCTCAACTATATGGTCTGTTGCATATATATAATTTGGAAGTTGAGTAGAAGAGGCAAATTGATGAGGCTAGAAAGTAAACTCTAGCTATCAAGGCTCAATAGAAAATCGTGAGATGTAAGGCAGAGGAGGAAACAAGCGACACCTCGTTTGCAAGTGAATAAGTTATATCAGAAGAACTTGCATTAATGGGCAAGAAGTTCAGAAAATTGTTCAAAAAGAAGAATGTCAGAAAGAATCTCTCTACAAAAGCCAAAGAAGTAGAGAAAGAAGTCTTCTACAATTGTGAAAAGCCAAGTCACTTTGTTGTATAATACAGATGACTTAAACAAGAACCGCCTGCACAAAGGTACAAGAAGGATTACAAAAGGGGGACCCTAGTAGAAAGAAAAAGAGCAAAGCCTATGCTGTCAAGACTAAGAGTGAGATAGACTCTGATGATGAAGAAATAATCTCAAATGCTCAGCTCCGTCTCATGGAAAAAATTGAAGAAAAACAACATGTATTTGATTTTTCTAACTCAGATTCCACTCTAGAGGAATTGAAGGAAACACTTCAAGAAACCTCTGAAAGCTTTATCTCCCTCTCAAGGAAAAATAAAGAGAATCTCGAGCTGATTGTAAATCATTAATAGAAATACAATCTGGCATACGAAGAGATCAACAATGACCTAGCCAAGGCTCAGGATGAGGTAAAGAAATCGGATAAAAAAGTAAAGTTTCTCAATACAATAGTGGAAACACTCATATTGAGGAATGTTGAGCTTCAAAAATAATTAGATATATGGAATGGAAAGACCCTGAACCTATAGAAAATGCTTTAACATGGGTCAATTTTCACATGATAAAGCCGGCTTAGGATACAAGGACTGGTTGAACAATCTCTCATATTTAAAAGTGAGTGAGAATGTTTCTACAAGTTAGAAAAAGGCAAAGCAGGCCTCTATAAAATTCCTGCAGAAGGGTAATGCCTCTACTACACAAAAATTACAGAAGAGAAAATCCTCTACTGCACAAGACATGCAGAAGGTTAAAGTCTTTGCTGTTTTAACCCAAAAGGTCAAAACCTTAAGCAGGACAGTCACAAACCATTATAAAACACAAGGTGTAGAAGGTCTGGAATCTTAGGATTAATGCCAAGAAAAGGCCACACAGATCTCAGTATGCACCAAACTACTCAGTATGGAACAAAACTTCCACTACTGCATGGAGAAAACCATATAAAAAGCTTATCTGCACCTACTTAATGTAGCAAAGGAGATAGAGAAACATCAACAAACCACCCAGGGCAACAAGACCAAGGGTCTACTGCTACACTTGTGGCAAACCCGACCACATATCATTCGAATTTTGGAACTCACACAAGAGAACGATTCAAGTATGGATTCCAAAGACTAACAAGTAAGGGCCCATATGAGTGGATATCATGTACAAGTTTTCATTACTCTATTACAGGAATAATAGAATGGAACATGGTATCTGGACAGTGGATGTTCTGGACATATGACAGGAAACAAAAGCATCCGTAAGGACTATAAAAAGGAACAAGGATCTCTAGTCATCTTTGGAGGAGGGACAACAGGTAATACCAAGGAAGATAGGACCCTTGGTACAGGTTCCTTAGTTTTTAAAGATGTACCTTGCTCTCTATTAGTCAGCCGTGTGATAAAAACTATGATGTCTCATTTACTCATGATTCATGTCAAGTAAAAGACAAAGTCACACAAGAAGTTAAATTGTTAGGAACCAGAAAAGAAAACATTTATGGAGTAGAATTTGGCTCATCACAGTGAGGTCAAATAACATGTTTTTATACAAAAGAAGTTGAAGACACAAACTGGTTATGACACAAAAGATTAGCTCACTTAAATTTCAAAACTATAGCCAGACCATCCTTAGAGAATCTAGTAAGATATCTTCCTGAAATAAAATTTAGAATAGATAAATTATGCAGATCATGTCAAGAAAGTAAGCAAACCAAAGTAAGTCTTAAACCTTTAAATTCATCATAATCTTATAGAATTCTGGAGCTATTGCATATGGATATTTTTAATCCAATAGAGATAGAAAGATTAAACAGAAAGAAGTATACTCTGGTAATAATACATAAGTATTCAAGATATACATGGGTAATGAAAGGTTCGAGTTTCAACCTAGAGGGGAGGGGGGGGGGGGGAATAGGTTGTATAAGATTTTAATGGTCTTTTTATACAGAATACTTATTCTGTGCAGACTATTGTTCTATGGAGACTACTCAGGTAGTCTGTAGTTGGGATTTTTAACTCTTTGAGTTTAACCCTTTTTTGCTGTGATGATCAACTAGAAACAGTCCTAATTTTCAATGTAATGAAAGCAATAGATAGACACAGTATTTATACTGGTTCAGACACTCGATATCAAATGATGATCGAGATCTTAGTCCAGTCTTCCCTTGGTGACTAGTGTAGTCAACCCAAGAAGTGAGTATCACTATCTTCTTATTTTTGTTTACAAGAGACTTTCCTTTTACTAGTTATCTAACTTGTTTGAAAGACAAAGAACCTAGATGCTTCGCACAGATCCGGACTCTGGACTCAGTTGCAAGACTTTATTCTTCTGTAGACTAGTGATACTTTCGACTGTATCTTCACGAATTGGCTTTCTTGACTAATCTTTTAATTTCTAGATTGCTTTGCACTCTTTGCTTTTCAATCCACGTTCAATAAATCTCCTCAATAAACCTCACCGGTTCCCTTTTAAAGGCTCAAGGAACGAACCTCTTTAGACAATGCACTGTTCCTAGCAGTCCATTTATATCCCCCACTATCTCGTTACTGATGCTGGCCGTCCACTATTCCCAGAAACTGTGCCGTTTTAACTCAAATCCTCGCTTGACTAACTTCAAACCTCTGACCCCACCCTGGCAATCACCTCTGAAGCATAATCATGAAGGGGGTATTTCTATAGTAATGTGAATTCGTTTATCTAGATCATCGTATGCATGTTTGATGGTGTATACTTATGCATGAATGTTTGTCAAAATATTAACCTTTTATGGTTTGTGTTTTTGCTGATGTTCAACCTGGAAACAAAATTTTGTGACTGATGAAATGTTGAAAGTTGTAGTCCCATACTCCCGTCCGTAATAAGTAAACGATCTCATTTTTTTTGAAAGAAATTCTCCGCCTGATAAAATACGACCTTTGTTGCAATAAAAATATAACACGATGATTTTAGTTGTGTATTGTTAGTATCCTGATTTTTTTCATATTATTAAGATAAAAAATAAGATTTTTCAAAATATGTGTTAAATAATACTCCCTTCGTCCCATGAAGATTGCAACACATTAACTGTTCACACATGTGGAGATGAACTTTGACCCGTCTCGTATTCCAGTCTGTTGTGACTTCTAGTCTGCACCCAAACTCTATTACATCCCTAGTCTGCATCCCATATTGCAACCCTAGTCTACACCCAATATATGTTGCAACCCTTGTCTGTACTCATATCTGACTCAGTTCATGCCTTGCCATGTTGATCCTCGTTTGCAAGCTCAGTCCTTCATTCTGAAGCCTTTGAGTTCTTTTGTTGCTTATCAATGTACTTGTTTTTCATCCAAAGTCCTTTATAGTAGTCTGCATCTAGTGGCTTGCATGATCTTCATTCATCTATAACCGTCTGCTCACTGACATCTGACCTAGACTACAACTTCCTACTTGACTTCTAGCCTAAATATACTCTGGATGGAGTTGCTTGTTGTGCCTTTATGGCAACCATATTGAAGTCGTTTGCATCAGTTGTCTCGACTGTAGGGGTAATGAACTCGTCTGCATGTATTGGGACTTCGATGGATGTAACCTCATCTGCAAGTAAGTAGTCTTCAAAATCAGGAAATTCTTTTGTCTGTTGTTGAGTGACGTGCCCCTCGTCTTCATGCTCATTAAGTTGTTCTTCTACTGTAAGAGCGATAATCAATGGTGTTTCTGCAACAGATTCTTCAGTTGAGGAGGACTCACTACGTCCTTCTCCTACTGTTTGGAATGCTATCAGTTCTGCTTGGGTGATAGTTGGAGGAGCATCTTCTTTAGTAGCAGATGTCTCGTCTGTAACATCCATGTCTGCAGGAGTTTCTTCAGGGTTCTCAGCTATAGTTAGTGGTGCTACTTCCATTTGTTCTTCAATTGGAGAAACATCGCTTTCAGCTACAGATGGTTCTTCTGCAACTTCCACTGCTACATGAGTTTCCTCTGCTACAAGAAGATCTTCAGGTTTCTCTACTGTAGTCTACTGTAGTTGCACTCCTTCAGCAGCTACTTCATCTATGATGTCATCTTCTACATTATGAGGGTCTTGTTGAGGTTGATTACCTCCATTACCATCTTCATCATCACCTGCTGGTTGATGTTCTCCCAGATCAGGTCGAGAGAGATATTCATAGACCTCCTCGGTGGCAGCTTTGATGTGTTTTTCCATAATTCTCTTGAGTTCTGCTTCAATCTTTGGAGTGTTGACAAACTCAACATGCCTAAAGAGAGCATGTCTGAGCCTTTTTGTCTTCAGTGTGGAGTCCTTGAACTCAAGAGCTCCATTGATGAGGAAGTGAGGCTCCTTGGGTCTTGTTGACCTGCTTACTTCCTTTTTTTGGAGTTCAACCAGTTGATGAATCTCCCCTTCCGTCATTCCAGTTATGTCACCAATCAATGTTTGGGATTGGTGTGGATTGATTTGGTGTAGTATTTTGGGTCCTTGAGGAATTAGCTTTGGTCTAGGAGACCGTGTAGTTCTCCTTATAGTCCTTGTTGGTGCCTTTTAAGTTGGAGTTGGGGTTGATGTTGGTGTTGGTGTTGTTCTTGGCCTCTTGATAGGTAGTTTGTGTTGTGTCACAAACTCCTGAATTAATTTATCGCCTTCAATCTTCTTTTTCATCTTGGCTCGAGTCCTTTCTGCAAGTAGTTAGGAATCTATGACTTTCTGCTGTAGTAGGTTTGCCTCGACTGCCTTGACCATCTGCATGACTGATTCAATGATCTTCTCAGAAGAGTGCCTTTCCTGAGTTGAGGGTGTTGCTGTTGTCCATATGGCAGTCGCAGTGGTAAGTTGGTCATCTGTAATTTGTGAAGTTTCCATTCTATTGCCTAAGAATGGAACAATTGCTGTTGTGGTTGTTGGCTCTGCTGCAAGGGGTCTGATGGTGAGAGTTGGTGCAGCAGAGTCAACTGAGTTTGGTTCCATATGAAGAGCTGATATTTTAGCCTTGATTTCTCTTATTTAGTCATGAGTGTATCCTTCTGTAGCAAGCCTCTGTCTGAACTCAGCTCGAGGGCCTTCTCTTATCTCTTGAAAGCTTACTTGAGCTTCCAAGATCCGATTCTTTAAATCTTCACCTGCTCCTGCCTTGAGGAACTGAATTGCTATATTTGCATCATGAAAGGCTACAATTTCAGGTACTTTTGATGGTATTTTTTATGACGAGGGCTCAATTAACAGCCTAGTCTGCACTACTGCAGACTGATCAATGACTTCCTCAGTCTGTACTAATACATGTGTTGCTAACAAACAAGCCGTCAACATCAGATCAAGTACAGTCACGATTTCATTCTCTCAGCCTATAAAAGAGGATCAAAGGAGCTCAAAGAATAGGCGGTTGATTAAAGATTGAACTTACAAGAGCATATGAAAAATCTAAATTCAAAGCTGTTCAAGTAAGCTGAATTGAAAAAAACAGGAAGAAGAGAGTTCACTAGTCTGTATTGAAGAACAAAAGCTGTAGGAGAGTCTGAGGAAGGATCTGTGCAAGGATCTAGGTTCTTTGTCCTTGGCAAGTTTGCAAACTTTTAAAGGGGTTATCTTGTAAGCCAAAAACAAGAAGATAGTGAACTCACCATTTGGATTGACTACACTGGTCACTTTGAATAGTGTCTTCGGTCCTTCAAGATGTACGGGCTGTGTTGTTTGATTCTCAACGACATGACCCATGTTGGTTAATAAATTTGCAATCACTTTATTATCTCAACCAAACATCATCATATTCTTTTCCGAACGTCTTTGCACACATCCCGAGACTCTTAGACTTCTTCCAAATGATGTTTATACAAATACACATCTTTTATCATCAATCTACAAGATAAACAAAAAAATATGGCAGTATCCGACTTTAAAATAAAAACTAAACTAACTTAAATAAAAATGACTCAAAATGCAGGTTATTAATGCTTAAAAATATGTGTGTTTTGACACACATCAATGAGGAAAGTGCATGCATATATGATGAACAAAATGCGAACAAGAGCTTTGATGTTGCAGAAAAGGATGAGCAGTCTATAAACATAGAGGGAAAAATCACTACAACAGAGCCAAAGCAGCCCATAATACAATAACAACTGGGGGAGATCACTATTGATCAGCAAAAAGATAATAGAAGATGGATCAAGGCACATACACAAGATGTCATGATTGGAGACAAAGATGCACCAGTGCAGACTATAAGAGCAACAATCGAAGAGCGCCTATCAACCTGTTTCATATTAGAAATAGAGCCAAAGATAGTAGAACAAGCTCTAACTGATCCAAACTGGATTGATGTCATGCAGGATAAATTGAATGAATTTCAGAGAAATAAAGTGTGTTATCTGGTGCCTAAACCCAAAACCTATCCGGTTTGGGCTATAAGTAGGTGTTTCATCAATAAGACTGATAAGAATGGAATAATCATTAGAATCAAGGCTAGGCTAATAGAAAAAGGTTACTCACAAGAAGGAACAGATTGACTTTGATGAAACCTTTGGTCTTGTTGTAAGATTGGAAACTATAAGAATGTTCCTCGCCTATGCTGCACACCAAGGATTCAAAATCTATTAGATGAATATGAAGAGTGTCTTCCTCAATGGAAAACTGTTAGAAAAGGTTTATATTGAACAGCCTTCTGGATTTGAATACTTTGAACATCCAAATCATGTCTACAGGTTAAACAAGGCTTTATATGGTTTAAAACAAGCTCTAAGGGCATGGTATAAAACCCTCTCAACCTTTCTCTGTGAAACATAAAAAGCATACACTCTTAGAGCAAATCTATATAGATGATATTATATTTGGTTGCACTAACAATAAGCTATGTGAAAGATTAGCCGCCCTAATAAAATCAAAATTTCATATGAGTTTAATGGGAGAGCTGAAATTAGGTCTTCATGTTCAATAACTAAACAGTGGAATATTCATAAATCAAGCTAAATACCTAAAGAATATAATTAAGAAATATGGCCTAGAAAATACAAGTCATATGAAAACTCCCATGAGCTTTGCTGCAAAAGATAGACAAGGATTAGAGCGAGAAAGGAATAAATCAAACAATGTATAGGGGCCTAATAGGATCACTTCTATACCTAACCGTAAGCAGACCAGACATCTTATACTCAATCTGTATCTATGCTAGATATCAATCTGATCCTAAAGAATCTCACTACACTACAGTAAAGAAGATCCTAAGATGTTTGAAGGGAACTCCAAATCTGGATGTTTGATATCCTAGGGAATCAGATTTCATACTAAGAGGCTATTCAGATATACATTCTGTAGGTTGTAGGGTTGACAGAAAAAGCACAACTGGTACATGCCAATTTCTTAGTGCAAGATTGATATCATGGTTTAGCAAGAAGCAAACCACTATCTCAACCAATTCTACAGAAGCAGAGTACATAGCTGTAGGAAGCTATGCTGCACAGGTGTTATGGATAAGTTCACAACTTGCAGACTACGCTATTTCATTTTCATAAATACCAATATTTTATGACAATACGTCTACAATATTTTGGAAAATCCAGTTTTTCATGCGACCAAGAACATAGATGTCAGATACCATTTTATCAGGGATCATGTGCAAAAAAATCATATCAAGTTGGATATATACCAATTGAAAATTAAATTGCAGATATTTTTACAAAATCTCTTGATCAAAGTAAATTTATCCAATTTCAAGGTGAATTGGGTATGATTGATTTCACTATATTATACATTTAAGATACATACTAGCATTAATTTCACTCTACTATAATTTTATTTCTAGAAAGAAATGGTTTCAAAATTATCTGCCTAAATCTTTACAATAGTCAAATAAAATACTACGTAATGGTCACTTTTTGAAATAACAAGAGTAACTTTCAATTGGGTATAAATATGCAAAATTCTTGAACCCAAAACTCTCTCTCTCTCTCTCTCTCTAAGAATTCCTAAATTCTCTTACCCTCTACTGCAAAACCTAGATCAAATTTTCAATTCTTAGCTTTCATGAGCGATCAAATACCTTTAAAAATTTCCAACAACCATTTTAATACACCATCAAAAAACGACAAAACTCAATATCAAAGAATCCCATAGAAGAAAATAGAGCTGGAAACTGGAGTTGTCTTGGACTTCGAAACCCTAGAAAAGGAAACTGATGAAGTTAAGGAATTGATAGAAGATGCTGGTTTTGAAATACCCATGCATGAAGACCAGCAGGATATACAATGAAGAAGTGTTGGATTTCATAGAAAAGGCGAAGGTGGCATATAACTTCGAATGCATCACATACACCTCCAATAAGAAGATTGGGATTATTATCTCTCCCAAGGACTTTGAACAATTGTTCAAAGTTTCAAATGAAGGACCTCGAGACATCCCAGCCTCAGTGTTGAGCGATGGAAGACATGCAATGCTGAGCGAAGAATATCAAAAGGGATCAAAATAATGAAGAAGCACCTGCTAAAACCGCATAAGTTGCTAGCAAACGAGGTCAAGAAGGTCATCATATCAAGAGAATTCTCAAAGGATCAAATTATCTTTGATTAACAAGAGATCATGTGCGCAATCTTAATAAAGCACAAAAATCAACCTGGCAAAGCTTTTGATGTATCAACTAGCCAAATCAGTGGAGGCCAGACAACCTCTTTTTAGTAGAGTCAATAGCACATCCTCAAAGGGAAGTTTAAACTCTTAGATAAGAAAGTAAGGCCATGGACAATGGCAAAACAAATTGATGTAAAGAAGATTGGGAAGCAGCCAACTAGCTTCTCAAAGAAAGCAAAGAAGGTGCAGACCACATCAATATCTTTAGATCAGCCTATCAAGAAACCTATAGTGATGGAAAAGGAGAAAATTGCCAAGAAGTCTATAGATGACAGACTATAGAAGAGAAACAAACAAAATTTACAAGAAGGAAATTGATTCTACAAACCACTGAAGAAGCTGAGAAAACCCTGTCAAGGGCACCTGTTGCACAACCAGCAACTCTGGAACAAAAAGTAACACAGTCAGTTCCTGCAGATGAGCTGACTGAAGCCATTGCAAAGAAATCAACAATAGTATAGAAATGATTCCTTTTACAGCCATTGAAAGAGGGATATCATCAAAGGCAATCCCTCCAAAGAAGCCAGAAATAGCTGTACTTCATGAAGCAAATATTGTAATAGAGTACCTTAAGGCAGGGGCTGATAAGAATCTTCAACAACTCATCTTTGAAAAGCAGCAAAGCTATCAAGAAATTAGGGAAGGGTCTATGGCACAGGTCAAACAGGAGCTGAGTGCCCAAAGATACATAAGAAAGAAAATTGAAGATATCAAGGCCAACATGAGAAAGATACAGACTCATCAACCTCTCAGCACCTCTACTGCAGCTACTCTAGCAATAAGACCTACTACGCCTAAAATGAGATCATCCACGACTACACCCTTTCTTATCTCTACTACTTGAATGGAGTTAGTAGGAGATAAAGCAGAATATCCCTCCACATCATCAGAAGTCTAGGCCACAACAACAACCACAATAGGAACTACAGGCAAGAAGAAAATACAAGAAGCTCTATAGAGCATCCAATCCATAGAGGCAAAGGTGACAAAGCAAAGATCAAGGATAGATAAACTGTTGGGCGAACCTAAAAAGAAAAACATGATACAGGAGTTCGTCAGGGAACATAAGCTTCTGTAAGATCCACAGGTATAACGTAGGGAGAGTGCATAGGTTGTTTTAAAATTTATCAGTGTAATACATCGAAATAATGAATTTTAATAGACTGATGTTCTTTGCAGACTTCTGAGGTGATCTGCAGTAGAGATTCAAACTTTGAGAGTTTGTCTCCGTTTGCAGTTATGATTGGTTTCAACAATTCAAATAGCCCATAAAAATAAAATGAAAATAAAGAACATAAGATTTATACTAGTCCAAACACTTGTTATCAACTCATAGCCGAGAGCTTAGTCTAGTCATCCCTTGGTGACCAGCTTAGTCAATCCAAGAGGTGAGTTCATTATCTCCTTGTTTTTTGCTTACAAGACAATCCCTTTATAAGATAACTAATTTGTCAAAGGCGAAGAACATAGATCCTTGAACCGATGCTTCATTGGACTCTACTGTAGCTTCTGTTCTTCAGTTCAGACTAGTGAACCCTCTTCTTCTTGTTCTTCAATTCATCTCACTTGAAGAGTTTTGAATTTGGATTGTTTTCGTACACTTGTACGTTCAATCTCTTATCCAACAGCCTTCACGCTTCTCTCGTCTTTGAGTTCTTTGATTCCCTTTTATAGGCTGAGGGAATGAACCCGTGACTTGTGTACTTGACCTGTTACATGTGAACCTTTATTGATGTTGATAGCTCACCATTTTCAGAACCTCGTACTATCACTCTGAACCTCAAATCTTCGATTTGATTGATATGCAGACTTCCTCATACTTCTATCCCAACCTTAGCAACCATCTCTATTGTATTCCAGTCTACTACAACGTAGTCTGCACTTAGTATCGTTGAGACCTCATCTGTATCCAGTCACTGTTGTAACCTTGTATGTACCCAGATCTGATGCAATCCATGCATTGTTGTGTTGGCCCTTGTCTGCAAGATCAATCCTAGATCCCGAAGTATTTGTAGGTCTTTTTTTCTCCATGTATATCTTAGCTGCTTAGCCGAAAGTCTCTGTAGTAGTCTACATCTTGTGACAAATTGATGCTACTACAGGGATTGCATATTTCTATCAATCTCCCCCTAAATTGATGTTGACAAAACTCCTAACTAAAACACTAAGCAAACTCTCTAAATTACATTATTTGATAAAAAAAAATTAATCTAATTTCTTAGACTAATATGTAGCAAAGGGTGTACACCTTCTACTTATGATGCTCACTACCTTTACTTCGCTTGTGAGCCTGATTCTCAGATATTATGTAATGCTTCCTCTTCTCCCAGTGAGGCTATTCCCCCTGAGATCTATCCCTTAATGGCCTCTCCCCCTGACAGGTTTGGCTTGATGACCTCTCCCCTTGAGGCCTGTGTAGCTTTATAGCCCTTTTTCCTTCGGTTGCTCTTGTTGATTTTATTTGTCTGCCTTTTCCCTGGCTGTCTTCTCTTCTACCTTGTTCCTAGAAGGCTTTGTTGCCTCTTTCCCTTTCTTAGCTGCTTTCTCCCCCTTTTTGTTAACATGGATTGTAGCTGTAAGGGCTTTGATTGTAGTTCTAAAGGCTTTTATTTCAGAAGTTGTAGTCTATTGAGTAAATTTGGCTTTGGCAGTTTCAAGTTGAAGCTTGTTTTCCAGCAAGCCAAGCCTTGTTTCATTGTTGTGAATATGCTCCTCAAGTTGCTGCTGTATGGTCTTCAAGGATTCTTACAGTTTGCGCAGGTCAGCTGAGTGTTATCCCCTTAATTTGTTTAGATTTGAGAAGCTGAGTCTGTACTGTTGAAGATTTAGGGCATTAGCCCTCTATATTTGATCTATAAGACCATCACCCATATTGGAGAGAGATGCATGAAGTTTTCAAAACTCCTTTCTCTGGCAGTCTTCTGAGCTTTCAACTTATTTGCAACTGGTTTCAGTCTGCTAAGAAGTTCCTTGAATGCATCCTTTGTCCATTGATACATGTTTTAGATTTTTCTGATCTAGTTGTCCGAGTCTGTATTCCACAGTAGTTTCTAATGGAGATGACTATTGATGTACAGATGTATCAATTTCTTCCACTGTTCATGCAGTAGAGGATGACCTTTTATGTATTGATGTCATTCTAAAATCGACAAGGGCTTGCCTCACACTTCTAGCTGTAGTCTGGGGTGTCATCTGAATATCAGATATACCACTAAAGAGAAGGCATTGGGGGAAGCCTACAGATGGTGGATCTGTCATAGTCTGTACCATTTCAAATGAAGAGGGGGGGGGGGGGAAATTTCTAGGTCCAATGGGAATGTATTGCATATTTTTCTGGCTAGAGCGAGTGTCACTCATTAGGTTTTTGTTGATTTTTTCAAGGATGACACCTTTGAAAGTATTGTCTGATGTAGTCTGCTCCTCTGTTGGCAATGATGTTGTTTCTATTGATTCTTCCTCCACTATGACCACTCCCTCTATCTGTGTGGGAGTGAGGTCAAGTGTAATAACTTGGGTAAACTCTGCTTATTCTATAGTCTGCTGATAGTCTGCAGTAGTTTCTTCTCCTATAACCTCTACTGCATCCCTAATTGGTGATGCTGTTGGACAACCCTCCTTTCTTGGTGATTCCTATGTTGTTATTTCCTTTTACACTGCTGATTCTGATGGGGTACACTCTGCTGTTGGGGACTCGACTGCAGCTGACTCTTCTAGTTGTGGGACTCGACTGTAAATGGTTCTACTGTTGATTGCTTCTGGATCCCTTCTTCAGCTACCTGTTGATTTCTTGACACTGTGGTCTACTTCTTGTTGAACCATGAAATCAGTCTTGCACCAAGAAATTGACATGATCCACTTGTGCTTTTCCCATCAACTCTACAACCTGCAAAGTCTGCATCTAAATAGCCTATTAGTGTAAAATCTGATTTCCTATGATACCATACACCCAAATTCGGAGTTCCTTTGAGATATCTCAGGAGTGTAATGAGATTCTTTAGGATCAGATTGATATATTACAAATATACAGACGAAGTACTGAATGTCTGGTCTATTTACAGTAAGGTATAATAATGAGCCTATTATTTCTCTATACATTGTTTGGCTTTTTTTTCTTCCACTCTCATCCTTATCAATTTTTATGGCTGCACTCATGGGGGTTTTCATGTGCCTTGCATTTTCTAATCCATATTTCTTAACTGTGTTCTTCAGGTACTTGGCTTGATTTATAAAAATCCCACTTCCTAACTGTCATACCTGAAATCCTAGAAAATATTTCAATTCTCCCATTAAACACATTTGAAATTCAGATTTCATTAGTGCATAAATCTTTCTTATTTGCATAAATTTAGATTTATGTCATCAACATAAATTTGCACTAATAGTATATGTTCTTTATATTTTTTTAAGAAATAAGGTGGTATCTACCTTTTCTCTCTTAAAGTTATTCATACACAAAAAAGTTGAGAGTTTCATACAATGCTCTTGGAGCTTGTTTTATACCATATAATACCTTATCTAACCTACAGACATGATGTGGATATTCAAAGTCTTCAAAACTAGGATGCTATAAAACATATACCTTCTTTTGTAGCTTTCCATTTAGGAAGGCACTGATCATATCCATTTGATGGACTTTGAATCCTTGGTATGGAGCATAGGCAAGGAACATTCTTATTTTTTCCAGTCTTGCAATAGGGGCAAATGTTTCATCAAAATCAATTCCTTCTTCTTGTGAATAACCTTTTGCCACTAGCATGGTCTTGTTTCTGATGACTGTTCCATTTTCATCAGTTTTGTTCCTGAACACCGACTTGCAGCCAGCAACTGGATAATTCTTGGGTATTGGCACTAGATACCATACTTTGTTTCTTTGAAACTCATTTAGTTCTTCTTGCATGGCATCAATCTAATTTGGATCAATTAAAGCTTCATTGGTTGTCTTTAGTTCCATTTCTGATATAAAACATGCAGACATGCACTCTCTGGTTGTTGCTCTTCTAGTCTTCACATGTGCATCCTTGTCTTCAATGATGACATTGTGTGTATGTGCCTTGATCCATCTCCTTTTATCTTGATCAATGATTGTGTGTTCCAGTTATTGTTGTATTATGGGCTGCTTTGACTCTACTGTATTTTTGTTCTCTTCAGTGTGTGCAGACTTCTCTTCTGTTACAAACAAGAAAGATAGTGATACTCATCTCTTGGCTTGACTACCCTGGTCACCAAGGGAAGACTGGACTAAGCTATTGTTTATCAATTGATAACAAGATTCTGAACCAATATAAATACTGTGTCTCTACTTACTTTCATTGCTTAGTATTTAGAACGGTTAGAAATCAACCTTCATAGCCAAGAAGAAACAAATTCCAAGAATTGAAGTCTCTCCAGCAGACTTTGAAATGTTAGCTGCAGACCACCCAAGTGGTCTGCATAGAACAGTGGTCTGCAAACATATAATCTGCTGCATATATTTGCAAACATTTGAACTAACCAATTCACCCCCCCTCTAGGTTATATCTTGGACCGTACAACTAGCACATCAGAGCAGCAACCTTAGAGATCTATGACTATCTGTCAAGACCAATAATTGACAGACCATCATCTTCAGGAGATAATGATGATCATGATAATGATAAAGTCATTATGATGATGAAATGATTGATGAAGTTGTTAGAGAAAGGCAATAGAACAAACAGAAGAGCCAAAAGCAACAGAACCATCAACAAGAGACGAACCAGTAAAGGTTGAGCAGACTACTCCAGTTAGAGAAATTCAACCTTCTACAAGGCAGTCTGAAGAAAAAGAGGAATGCACTCATCAAGGAGCATTCATAGAAATCACAGCCCTTGACCTGACACCGACAAAGACGAAGAAAGTGGTCATAATTGAAGACGAGGGCTCTGAAATGACTTCAACAGTCAAGGAAAGGGAGACTGTATAAGACATCTCCTCTAAATGGATGACACTACAGAAAATCAAAGAGCGCCTGATGAGTGATACTCCTATAAGTCAGTAGCATATGCACACTCAAGGTGTATCACCTCAGAATCTATTGTTCATTCCCACATCCTCCTTCGACCTAAAGCAGACTAGGGCATATTCTCTATATGTGGGATTCCCACAAGGTCTGTTGTATGGTGAACTTTCAATATACCCATGACACCTCAAACTGCATCCAGAAGTCTGAAACAAGCATTAGAAGATATCAAGTTGGCAACAGTACATGAAAGACCATCCTCCACTGCAAGAGACACACTCATTCCTGGGATCACTCAGCTGTACCAGCCGTCTCCATCCTCTCAAGAGACAATGGTAGAATACAGGCTATGACAACTAGATCATGAAGTATACAACATACATCACTAGACTAAAGACTTCTTTAAAGATATTCTTAACAAACTGGAACTAGTTGCAAATGAGCTGGCGTCAAAAAACGAAACCAAGAACAAATGCTATAAAGAATTTAATGATGTCCTTTGTGACATGGCTGAAGGTCTTCTAAAACAGCTCCAATAGAGTAATGCTCTTAATCTTCAGCAATACAAGGTCAGCTCCCCAAATCTCAACAAACTTAGAGGATAACACTCAGTAGATCTACACTACAGACCTTACTTCAGTCAACTCAAAGGCATCTTCAGGAAGATATTCTCAATAATGATAAAAGACTAAGTCTACTGGAAACCAAGCTGCACGTTGAAATTGAAAAGGTCACAGCTGCTCAACAACTCACCTCCTCGGAGCTAAGAGCACTTAAAACTGCAATTGAAGCCCTCACAGTAGTTCCTCAATCAGATGCTAACAAAAAGGGGGAGAAATTAGCAACAAAAGGGAAGGAGACAAAAACAGCAACAGTAGCAAAGCCAAAATCTATAGCAGAGCTCAAAAAAAGACCTCAAGCTACAGTAGAAGGAGAAAGGTCAGAAAAGTACAAAATGTCTTCACAAGAACACTCAAGGCCTCAGGGGGAGAAGAGAAGGGTTAGAGAACAGCATGAAGACTATCCTCCAAAGCGCAGCAGATAGGGAGAACAACATATGTAAATTCTATGCTAAGTTGTAACTTTAGTTTTTAAATATATAATTTTCAACTGAAATAGTTATGTTGCTATATTATTACTTAGAAGTTTTGATAGCATCAATTTAGGAGGAGATTGATAGGAATGTGCAATCCCTCCATTTGTATAGAAATTGATAAACAAAACTAAGGAGTGAAACCATGTTGTAGTTAGTGTGCTTAGGTTGAAAATCGGGTTCGTAATCTACAGTCTAGGTATGATGCAAAAGAGCAGACGGTCACTGATGGAAAGCAGTGTGGTCCATCAGATATAGACTAACTACAGGGAGATTTCAGCAAGACAGCTAAAACATACATGGATAACAAAAGACCTACAAATACTCTAGGATCTATGATCAATCTCGTTGACAAGGGCCAACAAAGCAATGCAGAAAAGGTTGCAGCAGTACTAGGTGTAGACTAAGTTGTAGCAAACTAAGTATAGGAGAGTTGATAGCAAGGTTAGAAAAGGATCACAGGATAGGTAAAATCGAAGATTAAATGTATGGAGAATCTGTACTAGGATTAGAAAAGGTGAAGCAAGTCTGTCAACATCAGTGATGAGGTCACTGTAAGCAAACAGACAAAGCTGTCAACATCGAATAGTATAGACACGGATTCTCATCCCCTTTGTCTATAAAAGGGGATCAAAGGAGCTCAGAGGACAAGGTTGGTGAACAATGATATTTTTAACATTCTTGGAAAGAAGAAAAATCAGAAAGCATTGTGCAATCATCCAAGTGAGCTGAAACGAACAATCAAGAAGATGGGGTTCACTAGTCTACACTGAAGGACAAGAAGGTGCAGCAAAGTCCAAAGAAGGATCTTTGCAAGGATCTAGGTTCTTAGCCTTTATCAAGTTGTGAACTTGTAAAGAGGTTTTTATTGTAAGCCATAAACAAGAAGATAGTGAACTCACCTCTTGGCTTGACTGGACTAAGCTCTCCTTGATCAGTTCATAACGAGTGTCTGAACTAGTATAAAATCTAATGTTCTTGCTTTTCTTTGCATTATTTTACATATTAGAACTATTACAAATAAATCAAAGAGGGCAAAGAGATAAGCTTTGAAAACATAAGTCTCTACAACAGACATATCTTTTAGTTTGCAAGAGTACATACTAGCCAAACACTCTGTTGCCTTATATCAAAAAGTTTTAAAACAACCTATTCACCCCCCCCCCCCCCCCCCCCCCTCTAAGTTGTATATCTGGGAATAACAAATTGCTCAAAAGTTCACTCGCGGAGCAGAGAAGTTCTTTGGAAGGAGTTTACTTGAGGCGGACAAGAGAAATTTCTTGATGAGTTTACTATAAGGTAAATCAAAACTTTGTGATGATGTTGTGTGATTCGTTTTCATTGTTTAGAATGTTCGGTTTGATAGATGTGTGAATTTCTTTCATTTTTTTTAACGAATTGATTTGGTTCAATCCAAATAGCAAAGGATATGATGATCTGATTGGAAAAGAAGTGTGGAACGTGCTGCAAAACCAGCCTTTGAATGGTGGTTTGATAAACTGCTACTTATGGATGATTTGTGAAGGAACAGATTATGTCTTTTGGCTGACAAAGCTCACGATAATTAGTGCTTCCCTTAAATTATATGATGACTTTGTTTGAACTGAATATTGCATTTGTTTAAACTGTTTTAACATAATTCATAAACCGTTTGCGTTTTCAGGATAATCGTGGGAAGAGGTTGTTAGAGGACAAGGTTAAGAACATAACTTGGGATAAGGACAATTTCGATGAGAGGGGTCAAAGCAAGTGTTCGAAAGAGTTATCGACCTCTCATTTTGATTTTATCCCGCTGCATAATGAGGCTAGCTTGCATTGCAGTCTTTTGGTATAAAAAATGGATACAAAATGTCATGAAATTTGACAATTTAATCCATTGTGGATTCATGATGTTGCAGAATTAGCACATACAACTACAAAAACAATAGAGGTTTTCTACCAGTACGATGAATTAAAGACTCTTGAAGTTAGAGAGTGTCGGCAGCAAGATAATTGTCATTCATGTGGTGTCTTTGTTTGCATGTGGGAGGAGCATTTCTTGTTGAATATATATGACCCGTCAGCTGCCTTGGACATTCACCTCATTAGAGCTCAGATTGTGCTAAGGATCCTCCGGCACAAAAAATCGATCTATTTGAAGGACAAGCCGGATACAGTGGAATGAAGAGGAAGTGAATTGTTAGCTTTTGCTATGTGAACAGTGGGTTTTTGTTATGTGAATTGTTATGTGTAGTGTAAACGGTGTTATGCAATTAGTGTTATGTAAACAGTTAAGGGTTGCTATGTGAAGTGTTATGTATGGGATATGATTTGTCAGTTATGGTTATGTGAACTGTTTTTAATTGCAATGTCAACTTTTAGTTTTTTCTCCACTAGAAGGAACGATACGAAAATAAGAGTGTCAACGTAGTTAGATGAAAGTTAAATTTCACTATTGAAACTTGAACATCATGATAATTATTAAGACACTACATTAATCCATATAAAATATTAAGACATAACCCCCTTGTTTCTTGACATAGTTCATATGATTTCCTTCATACTTATCATACTTATGATAACCCCTTTGCAAATTTGACCAAATGCAACGTCAAAATGGTGATGCTAGGACTTGAGGAAGGATTTTAGGGGCTCAGGTAGTGATGTTTGGGTGTCGATATGGTTTTTGTTTTGGTGGCGAGGAGTTGAGCTTTTAGTGATTGTTTTGGAGAGCCGACGGGTCAATCATTGAGGGAGGGAGATGAATTTGAGGTTAACAAGCTTGTTAAAGTTGCATTTAAGACATTTACTCACTTTGAGACACCAAAATGTAAATGAAAGTTGTAATGGGCACCTAAATGTGTCATCAAACATTTTGGGTACTAAAGCGTGGTTGAAACTTTCCTAGGCATTTTATTGTAATTTTCCGTCGTTATTATATCGAAGAAAGAAGGCAACAAAGCCCCCTCCCTATATATATAGGGTGATGATCCATGGCATGTGTTGGCTATATAACCTTAGACACCCAACAATACATAGCCGTTCATCTGTGAGATGGACGGCCAAGATTCAAAATTTTTTTGTTATATCCTGTGTAAAGTTTAACGGACTATTGCCACTTTTTTCCCTCGGGGGCTAAAAGTAGATGAAATTACGACCTTGACCTTGGATTACAATGGGGTCTCATACGGTGTAATGCTCTCCGAAAAGCAGAGCATCCGTTATTTTTTTCCGAAAGATAGTCAATTACGAGTGAAATTGTGACACGTGTTAATTCATCCGGTGAAATTTATAACGGATGACCGACTTTAACTAATCAAAACTCCACACGCGTCATTATTTTACATGTTTCAGATTTGAAATTGATGTTAAACCAATTACGTTTGTCCACGTGTCAATCTACTTAAAAACACAAATAGGAAGAAGAAATATTTGCTCTTCATCCGCTCAGTTCACATTGTTTTTGGTTTGTTTTTACTTCACGAAAATTCCTTATGGAGTCACATTTTGATTATGAATTCGAAGATAAAGAAGTATAGCTTCCAATGATCCGACCCAAAGCGATGAATACGAGAATTCAGAATCCTTTGAAGGTAAAACGTTCAACGCATTGCAAGAAACGGAGGCTTCTTACAAAGCTTTTGCAAAAAGCACGGGATTCCAAGTGAATATCAAGATCAGTGGGAAATGCACTCGTTTAAAAGATTTATGTTCTCAGATGTTCACTTGTCGATTGGCGGAGAAATCAATCAAAAACAGCGAGCTAGATATGAAGAAAAAAAAAACCAGAAAACGAAATGGTGTTCAACGTATGGGTTGCAAAGTGAGAATGTTAGTCGTCCATCGTCTGACGAAAGATATTTGGGTTGTAACAAGGTATGAAGACGGTCATAACCATCCTCTTGTTTTCTCCTAGCAAAGTGAATCTTATGTCCATAAGAGAGAATATCACTCCAGTTGCGAGATCTTTGATATCTCTTTTGGACGAATTAGAAATTGGGACGAGCAGAATGATGAACGTGCTTTCAGCGTAGGCCGGAGGCATCACAAATGTCCGTAATAAGCTTCGCGATTTGAGAAATGTTCGAGATGATAGTATCGGGGATACACAATCTGTAGTAAACTATTTGAAGAAACTCAACGACGATGAAATGGGCAACTTTTTCTATCGTTACAAGATCGAGTCGGAGAACAGAATCGACACAATTGTTTGGGTTGACTTCAGAACTCGGATGGCTTACGAATGTTTAGGAGATGCAGTTACGTTCGAATCCAAATATCGAACGAACAAGTACTCTATGCCTTTCGCGCTGTTCACCGAAGTGAATCATCATTATCATTCCAACAAAAGAAACCTTCGAATTGGTGTTTAGTACTTGGTTGGAAGTAATGAAGAACAAAGCTCCCAAGAGAATCATCATGGATCAAGATAGGGCGATGGGCTATACGATCACTCGGGGTTTTCCAGACACTCATCATGTATTATGCTCTTGACACATCAGTTCGAAATATCTAAAAAAAGCTACATCGTGTTTATTGCGTAATCCTGACACGTTTAAACATGATTTTCATATTTGTGTGATGAAATCACTGACAATTGAGGAATTCGAAACACGATTGCGATAGCTGCTGATCGACTATAGGTTGATAGACAATGAATGGTTGCATTCTCTGTACATGGTGAAGAAAAAATGGAATCCAGCATATTCAAAAAAAAAAATTTGCTGTCGGGATGAGCACCACTTCGAGGCGCGAAAGTATGAATCATTTCTTCGATCAATACATTAACAGCTGGACGATGATGAAGGATTTTATTATGAGATCTCAAGAAGCGTTGAAGAAATAGTATTCTCAGGAAAGGAAGGCAGGTTACGAAATTAGCTACAAGAGTCGTACTATGATTTTGCATTCACCTTTAGAAGTTCACGATGCAAGGGTGTACACGAAGGAGATCTTTCGCAGATTTCATATCGAGTTTCAAAAGGAAAATCAGTATGTGTTGCTGAAGGAGTCCACGTCTGAAGATGTCGACGTGTATAAGTTGGCCAACACCTTTGATCCTCGGGTACAACGGAGGACGTATAGATTGGCTCATCACGCGAAGGTTGACGTCATTGTTTGTACTTGTTTTATGTTTGAGCATTCCTATATGATTTCACGACACATGTTGCGGTTTGTTGATATCAATTGCAAGACTGAGATTCCCGAGTACCTCATCGTCGACCATTAGAGAAAATACGGAACTAGGATCGATGGCCAGAATATCCATATGTCAGAAGATGAGGTTGATTATACTTCATTACAGACGATGAGGTACAACCATCTATGTCGATCGTTCCAGGGTTTTGCAATGCAGGCATCTTGTTTCAAACAAAGTAGTTACAACTATGCTTTGGAATTAATATAAAGGGAAAAGATTAGCATTTTCAAGTTTGCCCATGATCCCAATGAAACAGATGGAGTGTCTTTAGAAGATCAAGAGCATATGGTCTACGAAGCGTCGAACAATACAGCAGATGTGGATGATGTGATCTTGGATCCGGTTGTATCTCAGACGAAAGGTCCTAAGAAGAAAACACGTATGAAAAGTGTGATTGAACAAGAGCTTAGAGCCAAGAAATTTAGAAAATGTTCCTTGTGTAAATATTACACAGATCACGATAAGAAAAATCATGATAAAGTTACGCCACAGAGATCATCCGACATATCGGGAAAAGATGAGTGATCTAATCATGTTATGAATAATCGTTGTAGATTGTATCGTTGTAATATTGGATATCGTTTCATTGTTAGATGATTATAGTTTGATAATGGTTTTGTAAAACCCTAACCCTTATATAAAACCCTTAAAAATGAGTTTTTGGCTTTTATGAGTGAGAAGAATGAGAAAGAAAAGAAAGAGAAAAAATAATGAAATGGATTGATATTAAATTATTATTTAATTGAAATGATTTAATTTATTAAATATCATAATCTTATTAAAAGGAAAAAAATATTATGAAAGGCCATTATGAGTTAATCAACTTTTCTTTTTTTTAATAATCAATCTCTCTGGTTTGCAATGAAAGGATTAATCATGACTCGGAAATTGACTCCCTTCGAAGCAAAAATATTCTGCGACGCATCTAGCTAATCGCTCCTTCGTTGCTTCAAGATATTCCTTCTTGCATAAACCGATTCTCTCCAGAAAGAAACCCTCCGATTAGGGTTTCCAAATCACCCACAAATCTTGTCAATCCCCCCAATTCACTCTCCGACCTCATTGAATTTCCTTCCTACGGTTTACATTCACCGAAGAACCGTGATTTGTGCCGATTCGATGATGCCGATAGCGAGCAAGGTTGAAGCGAACGGTCAAATGTGTGAGAAAGGGGAATCTGTGTCGATGATGGAGCAGTTGGTGCCGGAGATTACTACGCATGCGTTTAGTTATTTGGATTATCCTAGTTTGTGCCGGTTGTCGATGACGAATTCGTTGATGAGGAAGGCTGCGAACGATGATAATGCTTGGAAGGCTCTTTATCACAAGGTTTGTTTGTTTTTCTTTATTATGAGTCCTACAGTTAGTTATGATTTGTTAATGTGCCAATCAAACAATCAAGGTTAGTATGCTTTGTGTCCTGTGCTTGATTTCTGGAAAACAGTCCCTATGTTGTCCTCATTAGTTGTAAGACGGGAAACGTCTAGGATTACTATGCTTTGTACATCTCGTCGTTTCCGAGCCGGTCTTATGACGGGAATATTGGGTTATTTAATGTTGTATCCTGTGCTTGATATGTTGTGTCAAATAAGATCTAGGAAGTTAAATGGAGACGAATTAGAGATTATATGCTGGTTTTCTGAATTGCAGTCTTTTTTTTGTTTAACTAAAGGTATTAGTTGATGGTTTAGCTTGTTCTTTCTTCATCAGAGTTGTTACATTTAGTTCTTATGGAGCATTCGGTGAGTGCGGATGATAATAATTCCACGCAGCATTGTGGAGTCATTTAATATCCATTAGGTTTATAGGTGAGGATTATGGTTTTAGCCAATTTTTGGTGCACGGGAGTTTCCAAATTATGAAATGGAATCAGAAAGGAGATACTAGAGAGATACAGGAATTATAGGTCAATTTCTTGGTCTTGGTTGTGAAGGCAATCAAGTATAAAGAACTTTCCTTCCTTTGCACGTGTTACTGAGCGTTGTTCTTAAGGAGTATATACAAATGTGCTTCAAGAAATATGCGAACTACATACTAAAAATAATTAACATTTAACGGAACCCGTATAAGAATTAAAAGGTATTGATATGCTTGTTACAATCCTAACCTCAGCTATTTATAGGGCTCTTGGTAAGTGATGAGTCATACCCGCCTTTATTATGGTGTCGACATGTGTTCCTTACACGCCCTTGCATAAAGCTTGACATGTGTAGGCTTAGGTGGTTTTCCTTGCTATGTTGCTCGACATGTGGACGTCTAGGTGTCTTTTACTTGCCTTAATGCTTGACACATGTGCCTAGGTGTCTATTGGTGGCTAAACCTCTCATGACATGTGTAGCTTAGGTGTCGATAAACTATTGGTGGTTTAATCATGCTAGCTTGACGTATGTGTCGAAGTATGATTGGTGGCATTATTCATCTTACTTTCGGAAGCATCTTGATCTATTTGCGTTAAGAACATTAAGCGATTTAGTTCCATCGAGAACTTAGTTCCATATTGACAACTAACGATGTGGAAAATGTTAATAAAATGCCCGGCTATTCTGAAGTAGTTTTGAACGTGTCAGACTGATTGATAGATATGTCCTATTTCTTGGGGCTATTCTGCAGGGCCAGTTTTTTCCTCATTTGGAAGTTCTTGTGTTGTCCTGTTGTAAATTGCATTGGTCTTTATGCATTAGGATATTATGTGGCACTCATTGCTAAATTTTAGTGTATGTTCATGATTGAAAATCTGCTTCTACTATTCAATGAGGTTTGTCATGTCCTTCTAATGCAGATTTGTAGTATCGGATAGGTTTTCAGGTGTGGTTCATTAGTAACTCTACTTGCTCTGTCATTGTAGGATTTTACTCTTGAGCAGGACAGTGTGAGGCCCATTAATGGCTGGAAGGCATATTATGCAGCTACGAGAGCTATTGTTAACATTAATGCAGAATTCTTTGGCATAATCAGGGATAGATCGCTTCCAGCAATGGGACACTTATGGCTAAATGCAGACTATGTGAAGTGCATTCATGCATCTGGGGAGCTTTTTTCAGGGTATGAGTCTATGTCCTTTCATTGAACATGTCTCTTACATGATTGCATTAACGAAGACTATGTTATGTTTAATGAATCTGCTATTGTGTTTGTGTCTAATCTTACTATGAACCATACGTTATATGGTTCAAGTTTTTCTTCCTATTACTTGTATGCAAAATCTTGGATTTATGTGAGTTGGCTGAAGCAAACCTCAAAAGTGGAAATGGCTAAAGCGGTATTGTGTTTCTTGACCTTTTCATGATCGATATGCTTATCTCTCATTTGTTGCAGTACATTATTGTTGGATACAAATACAATGGTTTCCCCTAGTTTATTATTATTTTCACCCCTCATACAGAAACACCTCTAACAGAACTGAACTCTCCCATACTGATGTTTTTTCACAGCCCTCAGCTTCGTTAGATTGCTTAGTCCATCCATAGATACTCCAAAAAAATTTATAAATATAAGAACATTAGGAAAAATATATGAATACTAAAAAACATCTGAAATTGATTCTAAAAATATTTGTATTTTGATACATACGAGCCCAGTACTTCGAATCTTGAGTGAGGGACTAGTTATCTCATATTAGTAACTAATCACATCCTTTGAATAGATATATTTGTATTTTGATGACTTGACCATAATCTTTAATATAAATAATTGCACATAGAATGAAAATCTCCCAGTGAATCTTTATACTTCTATCGTTTGAAAGGTGTATATAATGTGATAGATATGCATCTTTAGCAGACACGAGTGTTTAGCTAAATCAAATTTGTGGTTTAAATATAGTGTTGGGTCCAACCATTTAAGGGATCGGTGAATTAATTTGGGGCATACCCCTATCCTATCTCTTAATTTTAACTATTGATGATTTAGTGGATGCTTAAGTTGTAGGTTTGTCATTGCATATATGTGCTTTTCTCATGAGTGTATGATTAGTTGTTGGTTGATCTTTCATCGACCTAAAGTTCTAGTTTTTTCTTAAGTTGGAAGGGCTTGGGTTTAATGTGTTTTGTGGTTTCACCCAAAAAAGGGAAAAAAGTATTTGGTGAACTTTTGATTTAATTCGTTTTCTTCCTCTAAATGATAATTATTTAAATACCTTTTTTTCTTTTTTCTTTTTTCTTTTTTGCTTATCATTCTATATTCATGTCGATGCTCAGACTTAGAATTATTCTCTGCTAGATCTTTCACTTCGTGAATAAGGAAAATGAATGGTCTCATTTTGGCCTTGAATGCTGACATCCTGATCTCGTATTATTAGAACTTAAAAGACAGGATTTAGAGGTAAAATGCAGGTCAGTACCGCAATTACTTTTTCTCGTGGTGCAAAGTGATATGGGTAGAAGGAGATCCTTTTGTGTAAGTCATAAATTTAAGATAACTGAAGGTTGTTTGATACTACAATATTGACTTCATTTGTGAACCTCAGTTTTAAAGTGCTATCTGCTCTAGTCAACTGCTTCCGGCAGCTTTCTTTTTATTTGGTTTTTTTTTTCCCCTGAGAATGACTAGATAAGGTTAGACTCTGTCTGGTGTTGGTGTTTGCTGTAGGTTGCATCTGACATTTCTGTCAATGATCTGAACTTCCAAGTTTGCACCGATATTTTTGCTTCTTTATTTCATTAAAGTTGTAGCCTACTTGGAATTTGTACTCTGCAGTGCAGCACAAACCTAACCTAGCGTTCATTGCTGTGATAAAATCAAGCTAGTGTTCATTGCTTGATAAAATGTGAATATGTGATACCTACATTGGTTGTTTCTGCTTCTGTTATGCGCTTACAGAAGTGAGCATGTAGCCTCTCAGAGTAATGCAAGCGTAACATAACTTAGTCATCATTTTCTTGTGCCAGGTACAGCGCAGTTGTGGGCAGCTGGCAGATTGTGTTGAACACGGAGCAGCTAGGTGATGGAGGATTGCAGATTCGTGATGCAAGAACTAGAGTTCTTGCTGAAATGGCATGGGTCACCATGAAAGCCTATGTTGACATGGACAACGGGACGTTTAACATTACCAATGTTTTTGAGCACCATAATGGACGCTGGTACATGGTCCATCATCACTGCTCTGTGTTGCTTGCCCATGGAGATGTCCAACAAATTGTGCATCCTTAGCAAAGGCGTGGTAAAGGTGAGTTGAAGAATGGAGTTATTAGCTAGGTAATGCAGCATCTTTTCTTGACGACAACACCAAGTGGAAGTATCAGTAGATTCTCTTGTATTTACTGTCAATTTTGGCGGCTTTGTGGTGAAAATGTGTGTGGCATTATGTTTGAATCTATTATTGTTACTGCATTCTTTATGCAAACTTTGTCGGTTTCTGTTGTGATATCTCGTGTTTCCGTGCCTGCAAATGCATGGTATCCATTTATCATGTTAAGCAGGTCTTGTGTCTCACTATCCTAGACCCTTTGGTAGATCGTCACTCGTTGGGTCACTTGCCTGTTTTTGTTCGGTACAGCGAATATGGAAGGCTCTGTCTTGACCCTTGAATAGTGTTAATGGTTTTTCCTCAGTTTATGGACGTAACTGTCATGGGTTTCGATGGTGCTGTATTTATGAGGTTCCAAATCTTTACATATTGTGACTTGCCCTCGTAGTTTGCCTTTTGGATATGTGTATATATATATATATTGTAAAAATAAAAGGTTGAGTTTATTTCCTGTCTGTGAAAAGCCTTTTACAAACTTTAGAAAAAGTGATGTGAAAATTTCATGAAGGCATGAGACTTCATCGATATAAATATTATTCAAGCATGAGTTAAGCTACATAACTTGGTTGAGCGCAAACGATCTCACATTCCCAGCATTAGATCTCGATGATTGAAAAACGAATCAAAATAGATTTAACTCATGATGCAATCGAAAGAGCTTGACGAAATTACCATTGTGCTAGGATGATGACTAATACAGAACAGTCATAGTTATGTATATGGTCTATGTGATCTGATTTGATGGTCAATCAAACAAGAACAAAACATCCATTAATTTTAACGTAAAACTTGGTAATAGACAAAACTCCATCACCATAACATCGACATTTTGTGAAGAACAAAAATAGTGTTAAGCAAAATTATCACATCAAAAAAGATGGTGCTACAATAGACCGGAAAATGCCTATTGCAAAATCATCTTCACCATTTTCCTCAAAAGTATGATAATTTATTAAATTATTAAATAAATAGAATGATTTCCCTACCTCTCAAAAGGATTCATATGCTCATAATTTCGTAGAACAAATCTATGAGCAGCTTTTTGATCTTGCTCAGGTAACGTATCCTTTCTCCCTTTCCTCGTGGCATATCCCCCATACTTGTGAAACACACTTGGCAGATTAGGATCATCAGGCTCATTTGAAGCACCACGATTACGAGGGAGATTTCGAGCTATTGTATCCATCTTTTTTCCAAAATAATGTTGGCAAAAATTGCTCTACTCCTCCATAAGATATGCCTCATAAATGAAGCCCTCGGCATATGCCTTTTTACCAATTTTACCTTTCAGGTGAAACAAAAACCTGAAAAGAGATATCTCTCATAATTTCGAACTCTTAAAACACCATTAGTTCAAAAAGCCTCTAATACGTAAGGTATACCTCTCGAAAGGATACATCCATCTATAATGCACAAGTCCAATAATTTTTGCCTCATGTGAAAAATACAAAGACAAGTGCTCCAGAGAACTGAAGAAAAGATGGAGGAAACAACCTCTCCAACTTGCATAGAATCTCTGGGATCTGTATCTCCAATATCTTCATGTCTTCGCATTGTATACTATTACAATATAAATCTATAAAGAATAAGCTCAACTTTGTGAAAGCATTCCCCACATAAGGCTGTAACAATTCCTTGAAATTTACTAGAAGTAGTCTTCGCATGAAAAATATGACAATCTTGAATTTTCGATCCTTTCAAACACCATACCTTGTCACGAACACAGCGGCTCAAATTAGATGCATATCTATCAGAAAACTTCATCATTTTGATCCATTCACACAACACCCATTCGTCTTCTTCTTCAACACATAAGAAGCCTCAAACATAACCGCTTCGTCGATGTCTTGCCTATTTTTCAATCTTCTTAACAACAACTTTGGGCGCTTGCAATACAATTTGAGATCTTTTTTAGCAGTCACCGTGTCCTTGGTCCTTCTCTTCATATGCATGATAGTGTCAAACATATTCTTCTCAATATGCATAACATCAAGATTATGCCTAATTAGCATGTAATGTCAATATGACAATGCCATAAAATGCTCTACTTGCTCCAATTGTGAGTAACATGGAAGTAATCGGGATCAAAAAAGAGCACACGAGCACACATCTCATCACCGTCGTATATAGGGATCGGATCATCATCATCAACCCTATTCTTCGTGAACCCGCTTCTATTGGCACGAAACGGATGCCCATGACACAAAAATGACAATGAGAGTCAAACCATGTCTGCTTTCTATCATTCTTTAGAGTGAATGACTTGATATGCTTCATAGAATAAGAACATGCCAATCTTCTAGCTTTGCTCCATCCAAAAAGCATTCTATACGACGAAAAATCACCAACAATCCATAACAGTGCTATGCTTATATGAAAGGTCTATCTCATGGAAAAATCATAAGTGGGCTTGCCAAACATCCACAGATGAGTCAGTTCTTCGATCAAGGGCTGCAAGTAAACATTCTGGTTCCCATTCAAACTGTTCGACCCTGGAATGATCATAGAAAGCATAATGTATGGATTCTTCATGCTCATCCCAAGTGAAAAATTATATGGAGTCAACATCACAAGCCAGCACGAGTACTCAGCCCCAGAATTTTTGAAAGGAGCAAGCCTATCGGTGGATAGAACCAAATGAGCGTTCCAAGATCCAACAGAGAACCAAGGAAACTCCTAATCCAAATGCTTCCAAATTTTGCTATCCGAGGGATGCGACATCATGTCCTCAAAGCTTCGGTTACTGGCGTGTCAAGGCATCGCCTCAACTATGCTCTTGGTTTCATTTAAATGCTGAAACCTTCGGATGATGAGGAAATATCTCAGCACCTTATGAGCCATGCGCTTCTCACCTTGAATATTATCCTTGTACCTTTGTGCCCCATAATTGGAACACATCTCCAAGTTCCATACATCCTTCCAAAACAATATGTAACCATTTGTGCATATGTCTTCTGAACAGGAAGACAGATGCCCCTTATCAGCCGGTTAGTTGAGTACAATACTCAATGTGTTTGTCATCGCATTGTCTTTTGCACAAATATCTTTCAATAACGCCACAATAGCATCAGTCGCCCTATGTGATATGTTTTACTCACACTTGAGGTTTAATAGCTTAGAAACACCCTCCGATTAAGACTCTCTGCAACCAGGATACAAAGACTCCCTATCAGCATTCAACATATCAAAGATACACTTGGAAACAAGCGACAGACTGTCGTTGAAAACATCCATCGTCTCATGATCTATACCCCGGAAATAACCAGGCCCAAACCCATCCACAACCATATCCTCATACGAATTTGAGCACATCATTCTTGAGACTTCCCACTACTCAGCCTCATCCCGTTGTGTCCATATCCAAGTGCAATATCACTTCATCCGTTGTTTGATGTATCCTATTATGGCACTTGACACAAGGACACCTTAAGTATCCACGATAATTGAAAATCTAGTTTTCAAGGGCGAAGTTCAAAAACTTTTTGATGTTTTTAGTAAACACGCTGTTTAAATATCCAACTACAAGCTGTTCATACATTTAGGATCTATCATAAAACCATGATAAATCCGATCCCATCTTTCTGTCCATAAATCCATGATAGAACAAAATATTTAGTCACAAATATTAAACCTCATACACTTATATCAACTACAAAAATGATAATTTAACTTTTTTACAACATTAAAAATCCACACATCAACATTTTAACTAATTTCTATTATTTAACATTAAACGCTAGAAAACCGACATTAATAAATTCCACAAAAAAATCTATTCAACGTTTAACAAATTTCGTTCCATTCAACTTTTAAGAAGTTTCACATACTCTCATTTTACCTATAATAGTATGAGTTTAAGCTAAATAATTCACAAAAAAAACCTTAAATCAATCAAATCATGATTCACAATCCAATAAAAAAAATACACACGACCTTCAATAATGCATCTGAAACAACCTAATCCATCCAAATAATCTCCGATAATGCCTCCAAATATCGGGATCATCCAAATAACCCCGATATTGCACCCATAACAATCCTGGATCAAGACACACTCTTGATCCCTCCGATACATCCCATCATCTAAAAAATCTCAAAACACCACTCAAACACCCAGCATTCATCATTAACTAAATCAAAACACTAATTAAAAAATTTGAGATGTTAAGGTTTAGAAATCCACATTGATTTGGGATTATTTATAATAAAAAATAGGAGAAGCAAATTGTAGACTCACACTCTTGATCCTTGGCACTGCTAGTGGTGGAGATGCCGACCCACGAGTCGGGATGACCACCAAAGATTCGGGGAGAGAAATGCAGCCAGGGAAGTGGAAAAGGGATGAGGGATGGCAAGAGGGTGGGGACGACGACCGAAGATGGCGATGACGGTCGAAGGGAAGGGGAGATGGGTGACCGGTGGCGAGGGAGATTTGGGAGAAAATAATTGTAAAGAGGAGAAATAGGGAAAGGAGAGGCGCAGGTCGCTAACACATTTCAGGTCACAATCGTCGTCAATCTTCTTCGAGTTTGATCAATCGCCTTTTACAGGGATAAAGAAAATAGAACCCGTGACTGTACTGTTCTGACTTTAACATTTGTTTGTTTGTCCCCTGTGAGAAACATTAGTGATGTTGACAAACATTTTCACAATAGCCTTCAAAGTCTTATTGAGTTTCAAACCTTAAACCTTCGATATGATCATTTCTCTGATCCTTATCCAATCAACCATCAGCTTTGATGCACCCAGTCTGTTGTGCTTCATCCTCTGCTACAAGTCAACTCTATTGTAGTCATTCTGCTTTATCTTTTACTTGGCCTTGATCCAGAGATTTGTGTTCTTTTTCTATTCATGTTTATCCCAATTACTTATCTAAAATTCTTTGTAGTAGTTTACATCTAGGTGATCCACATTGACCCTCCAACTGTGGTCTGCTGTTCTGCTACATGCTTCTCTAGACTGCGACTCACTAACCCATCTCTCAATCTAACCTACTAACCATAAGCATGTCCTACTCTAAAGTTTTGTTCATCAATTTCTAAACATCCGAAGGAATTGCACATTCCTAGCAATCTCTTACTAAATTAAGGATATAATAAAACTTTAAGTTTTAAAACAGCAAGCTAACTTAACTCACGACTTGAAAAAGGAGTGCTTTTAAGGGGATTCTTAAGAAGTTTAATATGGTATCAGAAAGACCAAAAAACCCAAACATATGTACGTATTTTAAATCAAAGAAAAACATTCACGCGAGGGACATGTTAAGAATACAAACTGAGTTGGAATTTGTAAGCTCTTTAACAAATGTCACGTCAATATAATCAACTCTCCCAAAATGAAAGCATCTTGATTGTTCTTCTGTACAGCCAACCCTTTAATTGATATAGGGTGACATCTGAACGTGTTTGCTTCCTACAAAACTGTGAAGAACAGGACCACGATATTTTCGAGAATAGCAACTAGTTCATGCCATTTTTGGGCATATAGGCCATTTCACTAACACGATTGCAGAAAAAGACATAAGCGAGATGATCACGAATCCTCACATGATTCCTTTTCACCTAATTTCAGGTGTAGTGAAGTTGCAAGAGTTGTACCATCTCTAACTCTCATCGCTTTTGCGATTGAAAAACAATGGAGCCTTTCGAGACGCAAGGAATATGTTCTTCCGCTATGATTATGGGATACACGAAGGCCTGGACTAAAACTTTATGGCCGTGGACCATGCATAGTCGTATGAATCTGGTTTTGAAAGGGACTTCTCCATTTCACCAGCAAAATCACACTACTCTTACAAGGAACGTAGTATCAAAAGGGTAGTGTATCACTAGCATTTTTTTTCCCCTATCGTAGCCTTTATGCTCTTTAATACAATCTTCGAACTAGTCTGTCAGACACACAATTTGATTCGTGCCATGGTCAAAGAAAGAAAGAAAAAGAAAAATTGTGTGTTTCTTATACTAATTAGTGCCGCAATTTTTTTCCCTGCTCGCGGTGAGCTTATGGTTCAATGTCTTCTTCTCGAATACATGACCTGTTATGATGAATTAGTACAGTAGCCTTGTATGAACAGTGCATGACCGCCAGGGCGCAGGATGATAAGTACAGCACTCATCCCATTCTGGTTTGATATTGAAATGCGATATGGAGGAGCCACCAATTAAGCTTGACCACTTGCAAGCTCGTCAAACATTTTCCATGAAGGATTATGGATGAGGTATCCGTTGTCTGATTGACTATTGAAACATGACGCGCAAACCAATGGCCTTTTGTATCTTTTACCATGCACAAATAATCGTTGGTTTATTAATCTGTTAACTATGATCTTGGATACAAGAACTACACATTTATTAACTGAATCGTTTCAAGAATTCTGCACAAGATTATCTTGGATACAAGAACTACGCATGTTATCGAGCGTTATTCAGTTCAGAATTGAAATTGTAGTCCATACACCGTCAATAAATATCATCAACTAATGGCTAACTTAGACTTAATCCCCTGGAGAGTGAAAGTGAAAGTATTTCTAATTGGACGGTATCTCTACAAGAGTCCTGTATGTTATCTGCAACAAGAAGAGCAATGAAGAAATGGCAGCAGCAGCAGCAAGACCAACGCATGGAACCATTCAAGATAAGCATCTTGAAGTCTGTGCCGAAATTCTCTATCCCTTCATTATCTCTAGTCGTCCTAATGTGTTCAAAGTTGAGCATACTTTGCTTTAATTAGGCAGATTAACAATGAATCGTTTGGATTAAAACAAAACATATTAAGGATTGAAATCTTAACCATATATTTTTATCATTTAATTTAACAATTCATTAATAAGTAAACACTTCTATGTCTTGACACACGCTCTGTTTTCCATGTACTTACTGGAGATGTCTTTTTAGAAAGAGGAGAATTCATCATCGAGATAGTCTTTTGTGTGAAAAGCCATATTTCTATGGAAGATTTGTTTGAAAACATTTGAATACTGAAGTGAGATCAAGACATAATATTCAACACATTCTTCCAAGTTTTAAGAAAAACTTGCGGAATTCGTGCAATTGCTGTGATTTTGTTTGTTGTTTTGTTGTATCAAGGGAGAAGATTACCTGTAACATGTTAGCAAATTGGATGCTAATTCAGAAAAATAGCGTCTTAGAGAAATTGTTCAAAAACACGCCTCATTGCGCAAAATAGATCCATCCTCTCTAATCCATTCCACATGACCTATAACAATCATACCCCTAACATGAAATAATGTCCTCAAGCTTTTTCCTAAATACTCGCTTGCTTTAGCCTCTCGATAACATATAGGCAAGTACTTAAAGCTTCTGTATAATCCCCTGAGACCTTCTTTGGAGAAAAGAAAAACCTTGTTTAAGCCCAACTTGATGACAAAACAGCCGATTTTGGGAATGAGATTAGGCGCACAAAAACGATGATTTGATGCCCATAGTCAACACATACACCCGATGCTACTATAAAAGGACAGCGTCTTAATTATTCCCCTTATGTATCTCCTTAGCTGGTTGTATGCACTGCTAAAGATACCAGCTCTATTGGGTCTTCCTTCTAATTCTCACTCTCTCGATCACCTTGTCGTGAACTCTGCATTTTACATATATCGGAAGAAATATACTCATACCAGCATTGATATTGGAGTAAGAGAGTTATGGTCTCATCTGCGGCAGTTCGCTTTGCCATGGGTATTCTAGGTGTGTGTATTTTTATTGTACTTCTGGATGATACTTAATACATGTCTATTCTATAAAACGTGACTGTTTTATTGTTCGTGTGTTCTCGTTGATTAGCATTATCATGCCGTCTTATTTACTTGATTTTCAGGGAACATAATCGCCCTCTTCTTGTTCTTGTCTCCTGTGTAAGTTCCTTGGATTCTCCTGCTATCTAATAGGGATTTATTAATGCTTCATTGCTACATCGTAGATTTGATATCTTCGAGCTTGAAGCTGTGCTATCTTCGACTATCCGTTATTTCACGAACATGCGTGCTGCCTGCACATAAACCTGGTCACTACTAACTATTAAATTTAAGGTTGTGGAGCTTAGACTAAAGCATCATATCCTATGTTTCGAGTTCTAGAATACTTGAATTGTTGCTTCCAAGGTAATAGTATTTATAGGCGAATACAGAACTTTCACTAATAAGATATATAAATGAAAATAGACTTTAAGTTGCCCACCTAGACAGATATTATATTGCTGGTGTATATCGAAACTCACCTCTGAAACAATATCAACATGACATTTCACAATATCATTTACGGCTTAGTGTTGATGGCGCAGCAGAAGCTAGCTGCTGTTGCAGTAGAGTATTTTTGCTCCACGCGTCTTGTAAATTGGTAGCCGTGTACTGTAACTTTTTATAGCTATAAATTTTACTATAAGAGTATCACATTACAGAACATGAGGTCCAAATTATTGTATTGCCGAGTAGCAATTGATTGCTACTGATAACACAGATCATTTTTTGTATCATTGAAGGACATAGTAAAAACAATATTCATATTCTTTATTGGAGAATACTGAACTTCATGAAATTAAGTATATTGTCAACAAAATAAAGCACACCCCTACAAAACTCAACTTCATGTTAAAGAGCCCTAGCTGAAACATCCTCTGTATTAACATAGCCCGCAGGCAGTTTGTTGCGTTGAAAGCATGAAGTATTTTTTTCGTCCATCTACTATCATGCATATTGTGCTCAAGCCGTACAATCTTGCATATTGTGTTGTGGTCGGTAAAATCAAGGGCAAACCTAAGAAGTAGCCCAAAAACACGAAGTCTATAAAGAAGTCATCACGGTGTTTGTAAGAGAGAGTATCCTCTGATGTCGAGAACTCATCGTAGATCTAGAGTATGTCATCTGAGCCATAGTCCCATTTTAGGTGATCTTTTTGTGAAGGTCATTGATGAACTCCAATTGCTTAGCGGAAACGCATGGCCTTTGCTGTGAGTTTCCAATAGCAAAGGATCCGCCTCCGTTTGCAAAATTGAAATTGAAAAAACCAACTTCATGAGGAAGAATGAGTGACTTTTTCATGGACAACAGAGGCTTGATTTGTAAGTTGTGTCATCTGTATCGTGACACATAAAACATATACCATGGGGAATGAAAAAAGAACCAGACCTCATAACTGAGATGCACTTGTTCGGTGTTTGGACACAATCATGGTCAACTAAATCTTGGTCCAAAATGCAGAAAAATTCAAGAAGGGATGCATCCCCCTCAAAGTAAATTCTCCACAGCTTCGCTACTAACCCAAAAAGAGAAAATGAATGGTTTGGTACCCAAGTTCAATAATGGCTTTCCTTTTTTTTTATAGCATTGAGCTCCTTGTTTTGGAGTTCTGGACCACTTTTTTGATTAGAAGAGTTTCATTCATCTAGGATTTGCAAGTTAAAAGGACAATGAAGTAATGGGAAAAGGTTGAAATCAATCAGCATTGGGTCGTGTTTCCTGTAAATAAAACAAAATATGCTTCGATCCTGCCCTTTTGTGGGTCTTATACTGCTTGCTTCGGGACTTGGCATGATTTTTTTGCGGATAGAGAAGCAAATTGAGGTTCATTGGATATTAAACTGAATAATGTTTGCTGAATCATAGGATCTTAATTGCTTCTTGATTCAGGCCGACGTTTATTAACATATACAAGAAGGGATCGGTCGAGCAATATTCACCGGTGCCATACTTGGCGACGTTTTTCAACTGCATGTTTTGGGTTCTATATGGACTGCCGTTTGTGCACCCTAACAGCATCTTGGTGATCACCATCAACGGAGCAGGCACATTCATAGAAGTAGTTTACTTGTTGCTCTTCGTTATATACTCGCCGAACAAGAAGAGGCTCAAGCTTATTGTAATCGCAGTCTTGGAAGTTGTCTTTGTCGGTGTGGTCGCTGTTGCAGTACTAAGCTTGGTTCATGGCACCAAGGACCGCTCTAGGGTAATCGGGATCATAGCGATCGTTGGCAACATCATGATGTATGCTGCTCCATTATCCGTCATGGTAACTATTTCGTCTCCACGAATCCTTTTTTCTTTTTTTTCTTTTTTCTTTTTTTTGAAATTATCTCCTTGAATCCTTTTATTTCATGGGTCGAACCAATATTATTGTTCATGACATATCATATCCTAGAGAATGATGATACTGAAACTTCATAAACGGCTGAGTAGGCTCTGCCAGTGTTTGAGCTATCGTGCATAGATAAAAGGGCCCAAAAAGATGTGCATAGATAAAACGGCTGAGTAGGTTCTCCTACGGAATCACGTTTGACCTGACATGCCATACTCTGCTTTGTTTATACGGAGGTGGATCGCTGTTGCGGTGCTGTACAACAAAAAAACCAGCCCATCTCCCCTCCCAAATTTTTTTTTTAAAAAAGAGAGACAAAAAAAAAAAAAAAAAAAAAAACAAAAACAAAAACCAAACAAGATAAAGAAAGCCCCACAGCACGCTATCGGTATCCTGGTTTATGGTAAAAGTGAACCCAATTTAAAAAGAATCTGACTCATAGCAGAATTTTGAATAGAAAATTTTATTTTGACATTTGATTATTTAGTTACATATATCGTATGAAAAAAGAAGGAGTAATATATAGATATGAAAAATTCATAACTTATTATCCTATGTTTTTGTCATTAAGATTAGGTATAGTTCTATTATTAACAAAAAGAAAAAAAAAGAAAAAAAAGTGGCTATAGTTCACACATGTATGCGAATCAGACCTAGTTTATGTGTTGAACTCGCTTCTTATGCTCTCCCCTGGATCCTAACCTGTGGTTCATCTCATCCTAGCATTGCTGATAATTTTCCTTTCGTGAAAATGATCAAGGGTTTGTATTTTGAAGATGATCATAGAACAGTGCCTGATAATGTTCTGGTCCAAGCTTCAAAACAAAATAGTATCCCTACTTTTCTCCCTTGTTTGGTTTGGCATTCAACCAGAGTTTCTTAATTACTTTCGATTTTTCCTGTATTGACGACTGGTTGATTGCACAGAAAATGGTGATTACTACAAAGAGCGTGGAATATATGCCATTTAGTCTATCGTTCGCTTCTATGTGTAACGGTGTGGCCTGGACTATGTATGCGATTCACCCCTTCGATCCCTATATTGCAGTAAGTACCTCTTCTCCCACTCGCTCGGTCTCTCTGATACTTTCTTGTCTGTCAGATATCCTCACTCATACGTTACTGTTTGACTGGTCATATCCTTGCAATATGTCATCAACCACACACATATTTGTCTATGTTTTCACGTCAGTTACCTGCTTTTTGGTTTCTGTACACAACCACAAACCAGGTATATCCTTCTTGTTTCGATTTCATCAATCATACATGTGTAGTGATAATGGTGAAGGTCATCACTCGCACATGTGAACGCTCGCCTTACAGCCATTGACGTGGTTTTCACCGATGGTGAGCGGATAGATAGGCCTGAGAGTCTGAGCTTGAGTAGTTCCATTATGTTGAGTTCTGGTACAGATGATTGGTTTTGGTCCAGACTCCGACCATGAGTCCATAACAGAATTAGATCATAATAGGAAAAGTTGAACAACCTCTTATATATATATATATATCCAAATGTTGATGTCTTTAGGGACTAAGTTGATTTGTGGCTGCAGGGACCAAATGGATTAGGCACTGTGTTCTCAGTGGCGCAGCTGTTACTGTATGCTGCATACTACAAGTCGACTCAGGAACAAATCACTGCAAGAAAGGCCAAAGCCGAGATCGGCTTAACTGAGGTGGTGGTTTCCCGTGATCAGTTCAATTAAGTCTCCAACATCAGCACCAGGTGACCAAGGACATGGTTTCACAGGATCGCGATTCACGTACCATGGGACAACCCAGTGACGTTAACTATCGTTAATAAATTTCTCTCTATTAGTTATCTTCTCTTGTAGAGAATGCAATCATGCCATTGACATTTGATTACGTTGTTCAAGTTCTTCCTTTAGGAACGAAAACTTATGTATTAAGACTAAGCTTCCCTTGAATGTACAATTCCAGGTATGAGTGACTTCTATTTCTGTAGCCATTTTTGCAAGAGAACATATGTATCCCTTAGTGGAAGTGTTATGAACGAACTCCTGCTGAGTTCAGTTGAGTCGAGCTAAAAGCTCCACATTTCATCATTTCCATATTAAAATGGACCATATATTCAAGAATTGCAAATGGAGTCTTGAAGCTAAAGGGATTACTTTCTACCATCATATCGGTAGCACT
Source organism: Drosera capensis (assembly GCA_001925005.1). Lineage (NCBI taxonomy): Eukaryota > Viridiplantae > Streptophyta > Magnoliopsida > Caryophyllales > Droseraceae > Drosera > Drosera capensis. The sequence goes on along the minus strand of LIEC01010914.1, from coordinate 39,987 downwards.
GATTGCTTATATTGTTCGTGCATGGCGTTCGCAGGAGGTGTCGAATCCAAGGTACATGGTGAGAAGGTGAGAGAGAAATGTTGCCTACTACTAAGCTAGCAAAACTAGTTCCTTAAAAGTATGATCTGCTGAATAATACACATCCTAATCTCTTTTATTAACTACTTTTCCTTATTCAACAAAATCATCCTAAACAACGAACTTTGTAGCAATCTGTGTTGAATTAAAAAAGGTAGCCGTGGAAGTTTCAAGAGTACGAGACTTAGTTATCCTTGAAAAGTTTAGTTAGTCTAAGGAAAAATTTAGTGATCCTACTACTCCCTCCGTTTCATAATATATGCAACACTTGTTATTTGTGTCGTTTCAAAATATATACAACATATCATATTTAATAAATTTTTCACATAAAAAAATAGTAAAACAATCATCATCTACTATCGTACATCACTACATCCACTATCTTCTCTTACAACTGTTACACTAAACCTTACTTCTATAAAAAAAATATATTTTTTCTTAATCAAATTCTAAACAAATTTAATACGTAAATAAATTCGTATGTCGGGTCAAATCATTATCTATATTTTGGAACGGAGTGAATACTATATTTCACAAGAGGAAGTTATGCATCTGAATCGAATACAATCACAAAGTTCGAATCGAGCCCAAGGTCAAAGAGGCTCTATTCCTGGTCGTATATGTATTGATCGTAATCAAAGAGAAGGCCATGAAAATCTGATGCGTGATTACTTTTCTTGTACGCCTACTTATAATGACAGGTATTTTCGGAGAAGATTTTGCATGAGTCGTATTCTATTTGTTCGTATTCATGATCATGTCGTCGTTTATGATGAATATTTCGTACAAACTCAAAATGTTGCAAAGAAAGAAGGACTATCTTCATTAAAAAAATTACAGCCGTTGTACGAATGTTAGCATATGGCATATCTGAAGATATGATTGATGAATACCTAAGCATGGTTGAAAGTACCGCAAATGAGTCAATGAAAAGATTTGTGGAAGCAGTCATTTGTTTGTTCGGTGGACAATATCTAAGGTCGTCTAACTGTAATGATTATTGGCTTATTTAATGAATTCTTCTTTTTTAATGAGATAAGGAAGATTAATAGATTCATAGACAAAGAAGGGCATCAAATTGATCCACGTTCCTAAATCAAGCATGTATTTTGAGAATTCCTTATTTTGGATGAAATAAGGGATTGTGAACATTTTCGGATCTTGTTGCTTCAATCTATCGCTCTTAATTTCATCAATTTTAACTAGAATTGTATTTTCTCTTGGTTTCATAGGTTGTGATGATATCTTGGTAGACAAATGAGCTTGAATTGGCTAGCTGCAATTGGTAGTTGATCAACTTGATTTTTTAAATTTTGAATACTTGGGTTTTGTTTCTTTTTGAAAACTAAAATAGCTTGCAGCATGTTCTTTCATCGATTCTTCCAGATGCATCTGATTTTGATTTGCATTCTGATTTTGAGGAGGTTGATTGAACTTATGATTTGGATTAAAACTAGATGATGGTTGGTTTGCTGGAAAAGCTTAAAATTCCTGAAGGGTTGCTCCATCGAAAATTAGGATGGTCTTTAAAACCTTCATTATGTGTGTTTGAGAATGGATTGTATTTTTTTTTTTTTTTGTGGTGGTCCAACAAAATTACCAACGGCCTTCGCAGTTTCAGTTTCAATAAGAATAGGACAAGCATCAAGAGGAGTCCTATTAAGTTGCAAAGATCTGCATGATTTAACATTGGAATTTTTATTAAGCACTTGGTTCAGAATGTTCATCATTGTGTCAAGTTTATGTTCATATGAATTCGTCCCTACTTCGTTTACTTTCTTCCTTTGATCATCATCTCTTGCTAAAAAGAATTGAGTATTTTCGGCCATTTCAGAAATGATAGCGGCGGTTGTTTTTTTGACTAAAGGACCATAAGAAGATGCATCTATCATTATCATTGAGGACAAATAAAAATATAAAGCTGTTCACAAATCAGATATTGAGGACAAGTTGCACAAAGAAGCTGAAAACGTTCCCAATATTCATGTAACTTTTCAGTAGATGATTGACGAATACCCTAAATTTTCTTCCTAAGATAAGCAATCCTTGAAGGAGAAAAGAGTTTTTCACAAAACAATTTTTACATGTCCGTCCAGTTTGTGATTGATCTCAGGGGAAGATAAAAAAATCAATCTTTAGCAGAGTCTTATAAACGAAAAGGAAAAACTGTTAGTTTAATAATTTCTGAAATAATTCCTTGCGGTTTCATGTTACTACACACTAAGTAAAATTCTTTTAAATGTCCATGTGTATCTTCTCCTACTAAACTCCTAAAGATCGGTAAGAGTTGAACAAGGTTAGAATTTAGTTTAATATTTACATTCATGTTTGGATTCTCATTCTCATTCTCATTCGCATGTGTAGCCATATTGAAATTAAAATAAAGAACGATCACACCGGTTGTATTTGAAAAATTAAAAGAAGAACTATCCAAATTTTGAAGTTGAGGCGAGGAACGTTGAAACTTTGTAGCTTCAAAATTCATCACTGTCCACCCAAACTTTAGCTTGCACCTTTTTTCACTTCTCAATTTTATGCATGAGATCAATCCTAAGTCGTACCTACAAAACACGAAAAAATAATAATAAGTGAAACAATAAAGTGATAGAAATAATTCACGAATTGAAAATAATGTATTGTCGTTATCTCCCAGACATCGAAGTCAAAATTTTGTACGTGTTCGTCTTCTAACACACAAAAATTAAATCCCCCACATAAACAAATAATATTAGATATGGCAAGTAAGGGGTCAATCCTACAGAGAGAAGAAGTAATATGTATGAAACCAAGCTCAATTATGAACAACTTGTGAATAATGTCTAATCAAAGTTCAAGTTGTGGGAGTGACAATGAATTAAACAAAATGATTGATAACTAAGTTTGTAAACAATACAATATAAGATAGTTAGGAACATGCAAATTTCACCACGATTTTATAGCAATCATTGACTCGATCATGATTTATGGTATAGTGTGAGATTGTTATTATTATGATATAGTGACACACGCATGACATAAATTAGCCCAATATGAGTATTAAGACCCTCACATGAACAAATAGAAAATTAAAGTAGACAACCTAATTCATTCACATGGAATATAGATATAGGCATACCTCATATAACATCAAAAGAGTTCAACATTATTACAATGTGATACACGAATCTAGGTTAAGCATCAAAAGAGTTCAATACTTTAACCTAAATCAGATTTGCTTCATATCAATAATAGAGAGTTGTGATTGAATGCTTGATTAAAATTATGAAATAAGATAGATGATCAAGCTACTCAATTCACAACCTCAATAATTCATACAATATAACATTTATAGCTACCTAAATCAAGAATTAAGCTCATATCGCATCTCTTTTATGATGATCATGGATCCATTCACATGTCTTAACCAGGAAATTACTCACTATGCATAGCTAAAATCATAAACAACATAGATAAAGAATGAACAATCATGATCATGATAAAAATAAACTTTGATTGAATGGAATAATCGAAACATATAGCAAGAATGGTACTGTCGGAACAGCGTGGCCTCTGGAACGAAAGTACGGAAAAAAATAACCAACAACAATCACGAAATGCACTAATCTAACCTGATTATAATTAATAGAAATGTGAAAAACAATGGAAAATGATGTATCTTCCTAAAAAGTGACCTAAAACTCTTCGAAAAATGATGAAAGCCAAGACAATAAATATGAAAATATAGAACACCACAGTTTTCACAACATAAAACATGCTTCAGTTGAGTGGATTTCACGCTCGTGAAAAAGTTCACAGGCGTGGCTGAGAAAAGGCCTTTTTTCAAACTTCAAAATTTTGATTCAAACTTCTTCTTATCTTCTTATCTGCGCGATTCCATGTCCATTGCATCAAAATAATGTCCAAAAGGCTTCAAATTGTCTTAAACGATATGTTTTGCATTGTATCATCTTATTTGATTCAAACTTGATCAAAACTCAGCCCAAATTTTTTCCCTGTCAATAAAAACACTAGAATAAGGATCAAAAATACAAAACATACTAAAATTAACCAAAAAAAAAAAAAAAGGAAAAATAATAGCTACCCTATGGGGTTTTAATTACATAAAAATACCCCGTTATAATTTCATTCCCATCAAATATCCCATAATAGATTTAAAAGATCACTTTCCCCTGATGCAATTACTCCTTTCGTTCCATAATATATACAACTCTTGTCTATTTTGATTGTCCAGAAATATATGTAACATATCATATTTAATAATATTTTCATATAAAAGATACCAAAATAATTATCATTTACTATAGTACATCCACTATCTCTTTTCATAACTGGTACAGTAAACCTCAGTACCATCAAAAAAATATTCTTTCTTCATCAAATTCTATACAAATTGAACAAACACATAAATTCACATTTCAAGTCAAACCGTTATCTATATTTTGAAACGGAGAGAGTATTACATCTAATAATCAGTTTCCTAAAGATTCTTTATTATTCTTAAAATTAACAACGAACTGACGACGACCGAACGAATTGACGACGATGACGATGAACGGGGAATGACAGAGAACTCACGACGACGAACTCACAACGATGACGACCAACTCACGATGACGACGACGAAAGAACAACGAACTAACGATGAACTGATGACGATCACGACGACGACGAACTGACGATGATGAGGAAACGACAACGAGCTAACAATGAGCTAACGACAATCATGATGATGAAACGACGACGAGCACAATGAAGAACTGACATGAGGAGGACGATGAACTAATGATTATAACGATGATTGTAGTTGAACAACAACGACGGCGATGATGGTTTTTGGAACGAGGTTGGTCAACTTCTTGACGTTAACAAATTAAAAAATAAAGTCATATTATGATTGATATATTACCTAAATGAGAGATTGATATATTTTTAAAAAAGAAAGCGAATACTGATATAATCTTTCAAAACATGCATGTGTAGATTCAATTTAAAAAATAAAAAATAAAAAATCGTCAAGGGGATACTTCCAAGGAAAGAAAAAAGGGTGGGGTACACTAATTTGACTAAGTATATCTCTCAATAATTTTTCCTAAAAGTTATGAAATATATATATATATATATATATAAACAGTTAAACACGATTATAATATGATTGTTTTATAAGGTGTATGAGATAGAAATTATATTTCTCAACATCCTTTGTTAGCGATATCCGATTTCTCAACATTGATTATTACAATCTTCTTGACTGGAAGATCAGAATTTGGTGTATCCTTGAACAAGATGAAGACCCATGCAATGCGAAGCTATGGGAAAACAAAGATAGGAAGAGCCTGATTTAGCAAAGGCTTGAGGTGAAACTACAACTACTACTATTTGGATTGGAACTCCTCCTATTACTTGGTCAGACAACAACAATCTATGTAAAAGGCTTTGCCCAATATTAGAATTATTTATTCGGGGAAATAAGGACTAAAGATCACCAGCCTGGTAGCTATAGCATTCTTGGAAACTAAACCATGTAAGCGGACGGAACAAATGAGCGAATCCAACTAGAAGGGACTTCTATAGAACTTATTTTACACTGCATTTTCTAGCTACAAATCTCTAATCCAAATTCTTACAGATTCTTACACCTAAATTCGCCAAGAGCTCCGCCGGTCATTGGCCATCTGGTGCGATGCCCTTGCTGGACAACTTGGAAACCTTATTGTCGTGGACGACAACCACTTCGGCCAGTCCCAACTCAGACTTCGCTTTAGCTGCCTTCTGTTTCTTTGTGGAGTTGTAGTATGTTGCGTAAAGTATTAGCTGAGCTAGCGCAAACAAAGTGCCTAGTCCGTTCGGTGCCTGCAGCATTAGCTAAATCAATGCTAGGTAAACCGTTGAGATATACATACGTAACGGCAACAAACCAATATGGCCAGCGAAGACATGCTTACAGCGATATAAGGATCAAAGGGATGGATGGCATATATACTCCAGGCAATGCCATTAGCCAAAGAAGCCAATGAGATAGAAAATGGCATATATTCAACACTCTTTGTTGTGATCACCATTTTCTGCACATTTTCAAGCAAAGAACCTCTCAGATGATAAGCATTGCAGCTAGAAGCAACAACAATCTAATCTCATCTAATCTTATTATCCAGTTGTTTTTAAACAACAAACAGCATGCGATATGACACGACATTATTATAAAAATTTTAATGGATAATCAAGTAATTTTATTTTATTTAAACTAACAGTATTTTATCCAATTAATTTATCATCTTTCATTATGAATTGAAAAGTAGAGATTAAATCTTGACAATATTAAATTTTAACCTAACTATTTGATCAAAAGTTAAAAAATTCCAAATAATCATATTTTTAATCTCATCATCACCTCCATTACATATAAATTTTAATATCTCAAATCTAACATAAATTATTTGGATCAATTGAAAAAATATACTAATCATATATACGAAATATTTCACAAAAAATATAAAAAATCCTTAAAACTTTATACTCCTATATAAAATCATCATTAAATATTTATAAATAATCTTAGCTATTAGGATATTATATAAAATTTATTTCACAACACGATAATGATTATTTTTTTGTTCTCATATATTAATTTAAACGGATAAGTTTTTTATTTTATTTTATTTTATAAGTCATGTTTAACACTAGATTTTTCTAACTTTATCTTTTAATTGAATCTAATAATTGAGATTGAAGACTAATATAAACAACGCAACATATCCTTATATTTAAATCAATTTATCGAAAAGAAATGAAGAAGCAAATTATCCAGTTCAATATACAATAATTTAATATTAATTTATATATCTATATAGGTAATTTTTTTAATATAAATATTTTAACTTTATCATGTTTATTTATCTCGTGTAACGCTCGGATCAGTATTCTAGTATCAATCAATATCAACAAATTGGATGAGAATAACCATAACAAACATGCAAGTCAAGGCGCTGTAACTGACAGCCATAACTAGGAGATGATAAATTGATCACACAGAAAAATTACCATGACCGACAACGGCGCTGCATACATCATAACGTTGCAGATTATCGCTAACATCCCAACAATACGAGAACGGCGCTTGGTACCGTGTGCTAGAGATAGAACAAGAGCAGCCAGCACGCCCACCGCAATAACCTCAAGGATTGAAATCACCATCACTTTCAACCTTTTCTTCTTATCATTCGAGTAGAACACGAACAACAGCAGATACACGAGCTCGATCACGCACCCTGCTCCGTTGATCGTAATGACCAAGGTGCTGTTCGGATTCACAAACGGCATCCCGTATAGCACCCATAGCATGCAGTTGACAAAGGTGGCCAGGTATGGCATCGGGGAGAATTCTTCTACGGACCCCTTTTTGCATATTTTAATGAATGTTGGCCTGTAAAGAATGAAAGATGAATGCCAATAGCACAAAACATATAGATAGTAGCAAAACACTTCAAGAATCATTCAAATTTCAGACCTCCTTGGAGAATCTCATTTTCACAAGTCTCAATTATGTCATATATACAATCATGACAAATTTTGGACTTCCAAATCCTAGCTGGAAATGTTCGATTCATTTTATTTTGTACCTTCTAACTACTGTCGATCTCTTTTGAGGATAATAAGATGTCATAACGCCAAAGCGACTTTTATAATTCTCTAACGAAACTCTTGGTTGCATGCAGGTATGTAAACACCCTATGCATTTAATCTAGGGTGCCATAACAACACAAAACAAAGTGATTTTCAAGTTAGAGGACATAATGTACAAGCCTCAAAATGATACAAGGCCGTATAATTAGACAAAGACTAGAAAATCTCACAGTAATAGAAGGAGTGAACAAAAGAACTTACACAGGAGATAAGAACAAAAAGAGGGAAATAATGTTTCCTGAAAAAAAAAAAAAAAAAAAAGTACATCATGAGTACACATGAATACTGCTGATCAAGGATAATGCATGCTCGGCCAGAAAGCAATAACATAATTCATTTTCTTAATCAGAATTTGTTTCTCTGATGCCAGTAATGCATTCAATTTTACTCTCTACGATCAACTTCAAACGTCGACGAACTATGCCATGAAAAACTAGCCATCAACAGCAAATTCACAAACCTAGAATACCCATCGCGAACCGAATAGTAGCCGCTGATGCCATGGTTTAGCTTAAGTGAGGAAGAATTCTGAACAAGGAAGATCAAGAGAACGAAGAAGCATACACAATCAAAGGAACTCAAGAAATTAACAGATGAATTTTCTTTCTTATCCTCTCTTCTGTTCAGTCAAAAGCATGAACTGAACTTGCTAGTTAACAATGTCAACTCCCCCAAAGATTAGTTTGTTTGCACACAAGTATGTGAACTTTGAAATCGAGATATTTAAGAGGTTGTTCAATTCTACACTAGCAAGTCTGTCTTTATAGGAACCTCATGAGAAACGTGAGGGCAGGGCACAGAGTTCAAGAATCTTATCTAAAGGGTTCTCTACAAGGATAAAGCTGTGAGCTAAGCAGCAACCGTTTCATAGCTAAAAGACACACTCTCCCTTGCCCAATGGGATTGAAACACCCCTTAGACTTCTCACAGACAACAATGGCATGCAATTCAATTCGATCTTATCCATTTTTCTACCTCATTTGATGAACTGCTCAGCTTCCTTCTTCAAGTCAGTCAAAACCCATTGAAGAAGGTGCTCTTTGGCTTCTTCTGGTGTGGTGGTGGAAAGTGGGTGCATAGAACTTTGGATGCTGATGTTGATTCTGGATTTACAACTCGATAAATTACCAACTTGCCCTTGCTTGCTTCCCTCCATCAGGCCATGAACCACCACCACAACAGCTAAATATCATTAATAGTGAACCCACAAATATTCATGTCACAGACGCAGTTCAGATATGCAAAAAAGTACGCTACCTTCCCTCTGTAATACACAGCATAGTCATGATTGTACATTTTGTACACATTTTCTTTATTAGGAACAAGTATATAACCTAGAAAAAATGAGATTAGGGGAAGTGATAAGATGTCCCAATTAAGCTGACTGATAGAAAGCCAAAGAAGAAAAGGAATTGGCAACACCTCCTCTACCACCACCACGGACCGAACTAACAATGTCAACATGTGAAAACATACGGTCTTCACGCCAACGAAATTTTGACTAAAATGCAAAGAACGCAAGTGATTTGAGAATCTATCGATAATGTTACAAGGAATCATGTATTCCTTCGGTTTCATAATATTTTCAACATTTATCTATTTGGGTCGTCCTAAAATATATATACAACATATCATATTTAATAAATATTTCTCATAAAAAAATCAAAACAATCATCATCTGTTACGGTACATCATCTGCTACGGTACAAATGCTACAGTAAACCTCACTGTCATCAAAAATATATATTTTTTCATAAAATTTCACACAAATTCAACACACACATAAATTTTCATGTCGAATCAAACCATTGCATATATTTTGGAACCGAGGGAATATTTCTCAACAGTTGGTGTTTCCCCATGAGACGAAACACAGCTAAAAACAAGCAATTAGACAATACTGTTACAACGAAAAACATAAAGAGGAATCCGAAGCATTACCAAACCCTGAAGCTAGTGTTAAAAATATATAATTTGTAATTTGTAAGTAAGTTGTTTTAGAGAATTGTAGAACTTAGTTCATCTATGATGTTCCTTAGGTATAGAAAGTCCTAGATGAAAAAAATATGTAGAAAAGAAGAGTCTACTAATTTTCTAGATAGTTACTTATCTAGATTGTTTTTAAGAGTCATATAAAAGGGTATGAGATGTAACCCCATTATTCATCAAGAAAAACATCATTTCAAATATCTCTCAAGTGTTCTTTAACTTAAGTTTTTCTTATTTCATACAAGTTTCACTATAATCATTTTCAATCCAAGCTCATCCAAATTAACTTGATCCTACCCTTCTCTCCAACAAATTTGATATTAGAATCAGGTTAGCCTTGTGTCTTCATAAACATCATGGCAACAATCTCCCAACCTTCACAATCCCTATTCAACTATTCTCAAAATCTTGTCCCCATATTTGATTGAGAAAACTATGAGTTTTAGAATCTACAAATGAAGACTCAATTCATTGTGCAAGATCAATGGAATCTTGTTGAAAGTGGCTATGAAGAATCGAAGGAGACACGACACTAGCATCATGGAATAATGCAAAGTAAAAGAAGTATAAGGAAAACAAAAAGAAAGATGCAAGAGTGCTTCTCTTTATTCAACAAGGTGTCGGGAAAACTATATTCCCCCGAATTATGGCTACTGCTAAATCTAAGGATGCGTGGAACATATTGAAGACAGAGTTCCAACGCTCTTGCAAGGTAATCTCTATGAAACTCTACACCTTATGACGAGATTTTGACAATATATCCATGAAAAATGAAGAAAGCATGAAACAATTTTTCGATAGTGTTATCGCCCTTATCAATCAAATAAGAAGTTATGGGATAAAATTGAAGAAAAAAGAATAGTTGAAAAACCACTAAGAAATCTACCAATAAAATAGGATCATGTGGTTGTCGTCATCGAGGAACCATATTTTCTTTACAAAATAAACTGTTAAATATTTCTTGCAGATTTAAATTTAAAGATAAGACCTATCCAAAACTATTACGCCTGAAAAGTCAGGGTCTGATACAAATTATTAGATACATAGGTTCAATGTAGAGGGGGTGCAATGGGATGTGTTTATTTATCTATCTCTTGACTCAAAATGGGAGCAGGTTTGAAAACAGGATCTTAGAGTGTCTAGGGTTGGGCTGTAGGATGTTCCAAGGGTTGGGTTATTCGCTCATTAAAGCGGTACTTGAGCTAGGTTTAGAACGTCATGAGACAGTTCGGTCCATATCCGGTGTGGGTGTTAGAGCATTGAGAGGGCCTTTCCCTAGTACGAGAGGATAGGGAAGGACGTACCTCTGGTGAACCAGTTATCGTGCCCACTGTAAACACTGGGTAGCCAAGTGCAGAGCGGATAACTGCTGAAAGCATCTAAGTAGTAAGCCCAGCCCAAGATGAGTGCTCTCGATCTCTCCGATTCTCAATCCCCTTTTCCCCGGTTGGCCCATCAGGTATACATCGAGGATCGGGTATACATAGAGGATAAGGATGGAGCAGGATAAGTTTAGAGAATAGGAAAAAAGATCACGGCGAGACGAGCCCCTTATCATCTCATTACGATAGGTGTCAAGTGAAAATGCAGTAATGTATGCAGCTAAGGCATCCTAACTGATCGATAGACTTGAAGCTTGTTCCTACATGAGCCGATCAATTCGATCAGGCACTCGCCATTTTCATTGTTCAACTCTTTGACAACATGGAAAAAGCAAAAGCTTACCCTCTCCCTCTCTATCTATCCAAGAGATGGAAGGCCAGACGCCTTTGGTGTCCCCTCACAATCACTAGTCAATATTCTTTTTTCTCATGCCTTTCTTAGTTCGTGGGTCTAAATCTTGGTGTCTTAGGCGTAGAGGAACAACACCAATCCATCCCGAATTTGGTGGTTAAACTCTACTGCGGTAATGATACTGTAGGGGGGTCCTGTGGAAAAATAGCTCGATGCCAGGATTGCCAAGATGAAGCTCAAGACCTCTCATTCTTATTCCTTTTTCATATGAAAGTAAAGCAAAAAAAAGATGAAAGATGAATGAAAGGCTTGTATTAGTTTATTGAGATTAAAAACCCAAATTATGGCATCCGCCACACTACGGAACGTACCATTCTTATAGAGAGAAAGGTGCTTTCACATCTTCTTAACCTGAAATGGATACCAGAAAAACATAACGTATTGAGCACTAATGTTCTTTGCAGACTACTTAGGTAGTCTGTAGTAGAGGCTTAAACTATGTAAGTTTGTCTCTGTTTTGCTATAATGATTAATTTCTAACAGTTCTAAAAACACACATGAATGAAAGTAAGTAAAAAACACAGGATTTATACTTGTTCAGAAACTCTTTATCAATTGATAATCGAGAGCTTAGTCTAGTCTTCCCTTAGAGACTAGTTTAGTCAATCCAAGAGGTGAGTTCACTCTCTTCTTATTTATGGCTTACAAGACAACCCCTTTTACAAGGTAGCTAACTCGTCAAACGGTTAAGAATCTATATCTTTGCACAGATCCTTCACTGGACTCTCCTACTGCTTTTGTTCTTCTTTACAGACTAGTGAACTCTCTTCTTGTTTCTTTCTCAGTTTACTTGAGTAGCTTTATATCTTGAATTGTTTTGCAAGCTTGCTCTTAATCTCGCGTTTAACTGCTCTATAGGCTGAGGGAATGAAATCGTGACTGTGGTATCTGGAAAATGGATGTTCTAGACGAATGACTAGGAACAAAAACATTCTGAAGGATTACAAAAAGGAACAACGACCTCTGGTTATCTTTGGAGAAGGTAAAGCAGGTAGAACTAAAGGTTATTGAACCCTTGGTACAGGTTCTTTAATCTTTATAAATGTAGCTTATGTTAAAGGTTTAGAACATAACCTGCTTTTTATTAGCCAATTATGTGATAAAAAAAATGACGTCTCATTTACTCATGATTCATGTCAAGTCAAAGATAAAGTCACCCAAGAAGTCAAACTGGTAGGAACTAGAAAAAGAAACATTTATGCAGTAGATTTTGGAACATCATAGTCAGAACAAATAACATGTTTTTATACGAAAGATGCTAAAGATACAAACTGGCTATGGCATAAGAGATTAGCTCACTTAAAATTTAAAAGTATAGTCAAATTATCTTCAAAAATATAGTGAGAGGACTTCCTCAAATAAAATTTAAAAAGGATAAGTTGTGCAAAACATGCCAAGAGGGAAAGCAGAACAGAACAAGTTTTAAACCTGTAAACTCATCAGAATCATGTAGAATTCTAAAGCTATTGTATATGGATCATTTTGGTCCAATAGAGGAAGAAAGTTTAAATAGAAAGAAAGATACCCTAATTATAGTAGATGACCCTTCAAGATATACATTGGGTAATGTTCTTGCACAAAAAGAATGAAACTTGCAATCTGCTGACTAGATTCTTAAAGCAAGTTCAAAATAAGAAAGGCATTGAAGCAATCACAATCAGGAATGATCATGATACTGAATTTGATCAAACAAGAGTACATGTTTACTGCAATGATCATGGAATAAAGCATAATTTTTCAGCACCTAAAACATCTCAACAAAATGATGTATTAGAAAGGGAAAACACGACATTCCGTGTTGATGACAGCTGATATGACACGAGCCGTGTTCCTTCACAATCTAGGAGCTTTTAAGGTAGACACGGCCATGTTACATCATGACACAGCCGTGTCACAGGAGTTTAATAGCATCAGTTTGGAGGAGCACGATCGTGCTAGAGCAAACACAGCCTTGTCGCACAATGATCATTTTCAGGATTGTGCGTGACACGGTTGTACGTTAGTGTGACACAGCCATACTATGCTGAATTCCAGAAGCTCGATTGAATCTTGAACGTCTATTTTAAGTCTTGATGATGCATCCTCAAGTTTCATATAAATATCAAACGTCATCTTTCACTTTGGGAGTGCTTCATCGACGTAGAAATACTACCACAACACAGAGAGAACAAGGAAAAGCTAGGTAATCAAGAGAATCAATCCGTCATAGCAAGGAGATCATCACCGAATTGATCAACGTGCTAAGGTGATGATCAAGATATTTCATCAAAGGATACATATTCTTCAATAACAATCATTGTAGATCAAAATTAGGAGAGAAACTTCTATCACTTTTTATTTTGATCTTATCTTTATGAATATTGGTTTTATAGTTGTTATTATTCAATCGATTGTTGGATTTATGGTTTGTGTTAATTATATTGCCTTTGGACCAGTTTACTTGTCTATGTATCGTGAGTAGTTTTATCGTAATGTGACAATGTAGACGTGTTTGTGGTGGATTTCAGAGATGAAATATGATCATAATATTCCTTGTTTATGATTTAATGTTTGTTTCATGGATGAATTGATTAAGCTAAATTACGATCATATGATTTAGAATACGCCATTCTAAGTCGTATAATCAAGGTTTTACGCATTTGTCATTCTCTTTTGACAAAACATAGTAGCAAGCTAAAAGTTATGTCATTCTTTTTTGTATAACTTTGAGTATTCAATCCAATTGAGCTTATTCTTACTAGTCATTGTCTTTTGCTAGTTTATATGGAATGTTGAGTTATGTGCTTAAACAATATTAGTTGAGTTAGGTTCATTCTCTTTTGGTCTAACTAACTAATATTAGGATTAGCTCTTGTGCATATGAGTTAACATCATCGGCAATAACATTAATTAAGTTTCACTTCATTACAACATTCAAAAACATGATAAGTAAGGAAAAAAATATGATCGATGAAGAAATCCAACCTAAACACTATACATTAGTCACGCTACCCTTTTTCCATCTTTAAGAATTTGTATATCTTTTTTGTTTTGTTTTGTTTAAAACACTAATCTCTAAACCTTTTTTTTCTTGTTTAGAATCACTTTTAGTACATTAGTAAATCCGTTCCTTATTGGATCGACCCTAACTTACCGTTACTGTATTAATGTAATATCTTGCTATTGTATGACATAGTTAGGATATAATTTGCACACCTTGCGAAGGACATGTCATAAACACTTGCTCTTCTTTATCTAATCAACAATTTTTCAATGCAATGAACGGATTCCATGATTCATCAATCCAACAACATGGGTTTTTCGTAAAATTCACACTCAAGAATAGAAAAACATGATCAGAATTCTATGCCTATTGAAGAATTGATTTTCTCCAAGCAAGAAAACACAAGGATATTTATAGAAAAAGAGGAAGCTAATAGGCAAACATTGCAAAGTCAGGTGTACCAACTTAACTCTATATTAACTCATGCACAAATTTTTTTATTTAACAATCCACATACTGAATTTGAACATTTACAAGACCATGAAAATTTAAATGATGATGAACTGGTTCAAATTGGAGATTCTAATCAATATCTAATTGAGGATAAGTGAGATTATGCCTTTGATTCACCTTGTGTATGTAATGATGAAGAAATTGATTATCAATGTGAATTTTCTAGTGAACCTATTTCGATTGTCAATTCATTACACTTGATGATTTTATTGAATTGGAAAAGGATTTGCATTCCTTGTGATAAGGATAAGCAAGATGTTCTTTTGCCTAATGTTCACGAAAGTGAATTGTTGTTTGTTTTCAAGATTCCTACTTTTGACATTCAATATGTTCAGTCTCATCTAGGTAATTTTTCATGTGATGACATTCCTTTCAGTTTTGATGTTTTTGATAAAAAAGAGGACTATGAGATAACAATTTATATTATTTCTTTATGTATCAAATTCTTTGAAACTTTGAATGGGTTGATTTTGTAAATCATTTTGAGAAATTTATATTTCTAAAAAGTAAGAAAAGGAAAAAGATGAGAGTTTTGACTTGGCTTCCTAAGCATTTTAAATAATATTAACTACTCATACTGCAAGTTCTAAACCAAGCGCTTCTTGATAGACAACCCATGTGTTCTTTAATTTTTTTAGATTTATAAGTTAGTTGTTTTTCCATTTTGTGTTTCCATTTCAATAAAAGGGATATGAACTTGAAACGAAGTGATCCATGCTTAAAATCTCATTTTGATCTTTCATGAGATTTCATTCACATTCACAAAAAAATAAAAATAAATAAATAAATAAATAGAAATCATGTACACAACTTAAGTTTTCACCTTGTTGACAAAAGAAGACATAAGTGCCATGTTATTTTTATAATTACACTGTATTTATCCACATGATGTCTTGTTTTTTTTTTTTTTTTTTTTTTTGGGCGTATGTGTGCAAGTAAAGATGAGATGTATAGGTACTCTCACATGTTGAGCAAATCACAAGGAGGAGTTTAAAGTTTTCGGTCCTATCACATGAAGGAACTTGAAGACTCTTGATCTACGTGAATGACTTGAAACTTATCAAGGTTCGTGGAGGATATGGCATTAAAGAGAGAAAGGTGACATGGAGTTAATGCTTAAGAGCATATGGAGAATGATTTATACAGATGGACATTCAAATTCAATAGAAGAAACGATTTCATCCATAGTCAACGTGATTTGTTTTTATGTCCATGCTATTTCTTATTTTTGAAACATTGAGGACAATGTCAAGTTTGGTTTGGGGGTCAACAACATGGTTTAGTTGAGTCAGTTTTTATGTTTTCTTTATCAGTTTTTGTTGAGTCATAAAAGATTTTGAAAAAAGTCATAACGAAAATAGTGATATCAAACAGTTTTGTTTTATCAGTCAATATGTAACGAAAATAGAAAACAGAAACAAAAGTGATATCACTGGTTTTATCTAGCCATTACAGACTTCTACATGAGACCACTCACATAATGGATATCATTTACCGGGCAGGCGTTCGACCAAATATAATTTATACAGGTAGATATCTGTTAGGCAAAACAAGCAAAAATTACAACGCAAATCACCGTAATCAACAAAAGATTAATGTGGTTCACCCCAAACTGGGCTACGTCCACGGGCAAGCGGCAGATCAATTAATTTTCTCAATTCGAGGATTACAAAGAACTCTCTCAGATCTATGGTGGCGGCTTAAAACCCTAGTGGTAACCAAAAACCCTAGTTCTGCAAAGGAGTTTATATAGCACTCCGCATACATCAAAATTAAAACGCCCAAAACGAAACTAATGGACTTTTGGGCCCACTTCGGGATTCAAGTCATTACAACAAATCTCCACCTTGACTTGAATCCCCTCCAGAACAAATTCAATTCATCTCTCCCAATAATTCTCCTCCTTGAGTTGAATCCTCCTAATCAAAACAAAACATATTCTGCCATCTGCCAGTGCCCCCTCTTGGGGCCTACTTCCAATTGTCAATATTAAGCAAGTCCAAGCAATGTTGGAACTTGCTCACTGGAACTGCCTTGGTGAACATGTCTGCAGGGTTATCTTCAGTACCCACCTTCTTCACCTTGATCCTTGTCTCTGAACGGATGAAGTGATATCTAACATCTATATGTTTGGTCGGATCATGATGTACTTGATCTTTGGCCAAACATATAGCACTCATACTATCACAAAACACAATTGCTTGATCTTGATGAAAGCCCAAATCTCCACGGTGCCCTTTCAACCAAATCCCTTCTTTTGCAGCAGCCGTCAACGCCATATATTCAGCTTCCGTTGTAGACAAAGCAACTGAAGGCTGAAGGGTGGCCTTCCAACTCACGACGGAGCTCCCCAATGCGAACACATACCCAGTCAACGAACCTTCTTGCATCCAGATCACAGTATAGTCTGAGTTTGAATACCCAGCAACCGAGCACTCGGAGTCACCACCATATATGAGGCCCACATCACTTGTCCCTTTCAAGTATCTAAGTATGTGCTTCACAGCCTCCCAATGTTCCTTTCTCGGATGAGCCATGTATCTGCTCACCACACTGACTGTATGTGCAATATCCGACCGTGTGCATATCATTGCATACATCAAACTCCCTACTGCATGTGCATAAGGTCTTCTAGACATGTACTCAATCTCTGCTTCAGTTTGTGGAGTACAAGCATTAGACAAACAAAAATTTGCAGCAGATGGAGTACTTACTGCCTTTGCTGTCGTCATCCCAAAGGTTGATATTATCTTTTGAATGTACCTCTTCTGTGACAAGAAAAGCTTCCGCTGCACACAGTCTCTGATAATCTCCATGCCTAATATCTTCTGGGCTGCTCCCAAATCCTTCATGTCAAACTCAGTATTGAGCAGCACCTTCAACTTCTTGATCTCTACCATGTCTCGAGTTGCAATCAACATATCATCGAAGTGTAAGAGAAGATACATAAGTGAACCATCTGACACCTTCTTATGATAAATGCAGCAGTCATATGGACTTTTGTTGAATCCATGCTTCATCATAAAACTTTCAAACCACTTGTACCACTGTCTTGGTGATTGCTTCAGTCCATGGAGAGACTTATGGAGCCTACAGACATAGTCTTCTTTTCCTTCAATGAACAACCCCTCTGGCTGCCTCATGTAGATTTCTTCTTCCAGGTTCCCATGCAAGAAAGCTGTCTTTACGTCTAGTTGCTCCAACTCCAAATTTTGATGTGCTACCAAAGCAAGCAACACTCGAATGGAAGTATGTCTTACAACTGGTGAGAATATCTCATTGTAATCCACTCCCTCTTTCTGAGTAAACCCTTTAGCAACTAGACGTGCCTTGAATCGTGTTTTCTCAGCCTCTGATGCACCTGTCTTCTTCTTGTAAATCCACTTGCAACCAACCACTCTTCTTCCTTTAGGCAGCTTGACCAACTCCCATGTCTCATTTTTATAAAGAGACTCCATCTCTTCTCCCATTGCAGCAATCCATTGATCTGACTCCTTATTTATGATGGCTTCTTTATAGCTGGATGGTTCAGAAGGTTCCATCTCTTCAGCTACTTGCAAAGCATATGCCACCAAATCATCCTCATAGCCATATCGAACTGGAGCCTTGATCTCTCTACGAGTTCTGCCAGTCGCAATACTGTATTCCTGCCCTTGTTCCAATTCTTCTGGATTCCCAGTCTGAACATGTTCAGGACCTTCGATAACATCACCACCTTTAGCAGCTTCACCACCTTGCAGTGACTCATCATTAGAACTATTGCTAGTCAAACCCAAATCACCCTGCACCTGCTAGGGAGTGCTACCCCAATCTGCTGAAGTAGAAGAGTCCACTTTTGGATGAAGTATGGACTCCTTATCAAATGTCACATTTCTGCTCAAGATCACCTTCCTCTCCGCAGGAGACCAAATTCTGTATCCCTTCACTCCATCGCCATATCCCATGAATGACCCTTTCTTCGACCTTGGTTCTAGCTTCCCTTCATCTACATGATAGTAAGCCGGACTACCAAATGTTCTCAAGATGGAGTAATCTGCAGGTTTACCTGACCAAACCTCAACCGGAGTCTTATAATCTATTGCAGTAGCAGGAGAACGATTCACCAAATAGCATGCTGTGCTAACCGCCTCGGCCCAAAAACTTCTTCCCAATCCAGCAGTGAAAAGCAAGCATCGAGCTCTCTCCAACAATGTCATGTTCATCCTTTCTGCTACCCCATTCTGTTGTGGGGTATATCTGATCGTACGATGCCTTACAATCCCTTCATCCTTACAGAACCCATCAAACTCTTTCGAGCAAAACTCAAGACCATTATCAGTACGAAGATATTTTATCTTCCTTCCTGTCTGATTCTCAATAAGAGTTTTCCAATGCTTGAATTTTTGAAAGGCATCACTCTTGTGCTTCATAATAAATACCCAAGTCATCCTCGAGTAGTCATCAATAATAGAGAGAAAATACCTTGCTCCTCCTAGCGATGGGTCACGAGAGGGCCCCCAACAATCCGAGTGCAAATAGTCTAGTGTTGCCTTGGTGTTATGAACTGCTTTGGCAAACCCGAGTCTTCTTTGCTTTCCAAAAACACAATGCTCACAAAACCCCAAGCTAGCAACCTTATGCCCATCAAGAAGTCCCTGCTTGCTGAGAATCATCATCCCTCTCTCGCCAACATGACCCAATCGCATATGCCATAACTTGGTCAGATCAGACTCTCTCTCGGATGATACTGCTGCAGCTGAGCCCAAAACCACTGTTCCTTGTAGCATGTATAAGGTCCGTATCTTCAATCCTTTCATTATCACTAAAGCACCTTTAGTGACCTTTAGTACTCCACCTTCACAGTTGTACCTATATCCTTTGGAATCCATAATACCCAAGGATATCAAGTTCTTCTTCAATTCTGGAATGTGTCGTACATCCGTCAAAGTTCTAACCACCCCATCGTATATCTTGATCTGAATCGACCCAATACCAACCACCTTACACGGTGCATCATTACCCATCAATACGCTTCCACCATCTAGCTCCTCATATGTCAGAAACCACTCTCTATTGGGACACATATGATATGAGCAACCAGTATCCAATATCCACTGACTAGAGGACTGCACATGATCAACTACCGAGAGTGCCAAATCACCTTCTGAGTCATATGAAGTATCCTCTTTTGCAACTGCTACGGCTGGAGCCTTCTCCTTATCCTTGAGTTTAGGACAATCTTTTATCCAGTGCCCCGGTTCTTTACAGTGATTACAAATGTCTCTAGGATTGACATTTGAACTTCGACCTTTAAATTTTCCCCTTCCTTTTCCCCTATCAGAATTCGTGACGGCCAATCCCAAAGCCTGAGTTTCTGTACTAACTCCTGATGCCTTGTGACGTAACTCACGCGTATGGAGAGCAGCTCTAACTTCTTCCAGAGAGATGCTCTCTTTCCCTACGATAATCAAGTTAACAAAGTTCTCGTATAATGGGGGTAGGGAAACCAACAGAATTAGGGCTACATCTTCATCATCCACTACTACCTCAATATTCTTCAAATCCATTAATATGCGATTTAATTGATCAAGATGTTCTTTCAGAGGCATATCTTCATTCATCCGAAGTGCAAACAAACGTTGTTTCAGCAACAACTTACTGGTGAGCGATTTCATCATATATAGACCCTCCAATTTCACCCATAAGCCGGCTGCTGATTCTTCTTCCGCCACTTCATAGATGACTTCATCGCCAAGACACAACAAGATTGTTGAATGCGCCTTTTCATCCTGTTGTGCATACTCCAACGCCTCCATAGAATCCGGCTTCTTCCCAATCACTGGAATCCAGATCCCTTGTTGTTTGAGAAGCGCCCGCATCTTAATACGCCATAGGCTGAAACTGTCCTTGCCGGTAAACTTCTCAATCTTGAACTTGTGAGATGCCATCCTTTTGCTTGACGAAATAGATCTAATAGATCTAACACGAACCTGGCTCTGATACCAATTTGTTAGGCAAAACAAGAAAAAATCACAACGCAAATAACCGTAATCAACACAATATTAATGTGGTTCACCCCAAACTGGGCTACGTCCATTGACAAGGGCAGATCGATTGATTCTTCTCAATTTGAGGATTACAAAGAACTCTTTCTGTCTCTCTCAGATCTATGGTGGCGGCTCAAAACCCTAATGGTAACCAAAAACCCTAGTTCTGCAAAGCACTCCGCATACATCAAAATTAAAAAACCCAAAACGAAACTAATGGATTTTTGGGCCCACCTCGTGATTCAAGTCATTACAACAATATCCAAAGCATCAATAGCAAATAGTTGAATGCAAACAATACGTACACAAAGATGCAGCAATCGGCCCAACCAAAAGTAATTCTAGCACATAAAAATATAAACACCGATAGCTGATAGCTGCACGTTAACAATAAGAACACATAGATGTGTAATTTGTATCATGGCATATACACAAAGTAAAAGCTGTCACAACCAACAGCTATTACATATGATTAGTGAACTGGAAAATTGCCAATGTTCGAACTCAGATAAATTATTCTCCATGTTGAAGCTAGAGAAGCTAACCTGATGCCTAGCAATGACTTCAAAAAAATCCAAGTCAGAAAATTCCCAAAGAGTTTGTATTAGCAGTGTTTACTATGCGTAAAGCATGCACTTGAAATTAGGTTCCATGTTTACAACACTGATGATAGTAAACTATCTATGTTGAAATGACACACGAATTTATTTGAGCAACCCGAGTATCCGAAGAAAGCCCACAACATACCACCACAAACCTTGGGAGCAAATCACAATGTAAGGAACGGATTATAGATCGTATTAGACCAATTTTTAATTTCTTAGGTGGACAAGTTACACGGATTATATTAATAGATCCATTAAGGAAAAGATTTAATAAATCTAATCTTAGCAGACAAGGCCCGAAGCACGGCCCGTGTGCTTGGCGCATGCCCCTCCCGAGCCATGTCCAATGCTTCCAGTTAAGCATGAGGCACGGCCGTGCGTCCTGCCGCATGGTCTCCAGCCCATGCTCTTAGACTCACGAAATGTCATAAGGTACAATCGTTTATCCTGGCGCACGGTCTGTGCTAAACATCACTTCATCTTCCTTCACTCAATAACATAAGTACGGGTTTACATCATATTAGATATATGATGTCAGTATAACACACGCTAGTTGAGGACGTGAAATAATCGATAATCTCACCACATGCACCCATAAACACAGTTCCATCTCAGTGAAAATTACTTGTTCAAGTCCGAATCAATTGCAGGAAGAGAAGTACATGTTAATGCATTTTTTCTACTCTCAGTTATCATATTGAACCGTGGAGAAAAGCTGCAACTCTGGTCATCATTCACTTTTTGTTGTTCAGCTCCTGAGAACGAACATGTAGTTGCACAGCCTAGTCTGAAAAAGATATTTGAACAGAATCATGAAAGATATCTGCAGAAGGCTAACAGCTTATATCTTGAATAATTCTCGTGTAATTAGCTTGAGAATGAATTAATATGGAAACAATCCTGTATTCATCCCCAGAAAACAGAACCACTATGGTTTTAACTATTCATTGGATCATGTCCCGTCAGAGGTTCACCTTTGCTTGAGAGGTAGATTTGATACAGATTAGGTAACCATCCCTGCAGGGAACACAAACCTGTTCAAAAATTTGAGTTCAGTGAAGCGCACGACGGCGGAAAAAGCAGGACGAGCACTGAAAAACTTATCATCCTCAAGATCTGCAGAACCATATGTCTTGGCATAACCCTCTTCTTCATGTTATGACCTATAAGCCTGGGATTCGTAGAAACCTGCCCGGGCTCATGGACCATCTCCTTCGTCAAAATCCTCAATCTATTCATAATGGTCGCATTAATTTCAAGACAGAAGGAAGTGCTCTGACGAACCTCGTCACGTCCTCATCAGTCCACCCACATTTCTTGAACACCTCATATTTCGCTCTCAACCCTTTCTCAGTAAAGGTAGAAATCGCTTTAACCCCGAGCTCAAACATGCCCAACTCACAAGGGATTCGTGACAAGAATTCAACATGATTCAAGCTCCGCTCCAGCCGATCAACATCGTTTGCCAAGGTTGGAGGGAGAACTAAAACGAGCCTTGGGATCTTCTCATCCGAAAGACCATACTTCTTCAAGAACACCATAATGTCCTGCATTTCCTTAGGCTGCCCTCAAACAAGCAACCCGTGCCATTTCTTTACTGTCCTCACAACATTCTCATCGGTACCAAGGGCTGACCGCAGCGTCTCAATCTGTTAGTATATTATTCCTCATGTCACATAATATATATTACGGTATATTTTCAGAAAAAAAAAGGTATCTTCTGGATTGCATTTTTCTGGATTGTTTTCCTTTGAAGGAGGAAATACAGTATCTTCTGCCTTAGGCGTGAGCTGCAACTTCACACTGGCCGGCTACTCTTCACGTGTGGATGGATTCGATGACGATAGGATCCACCGAAAATCTTGAGTTTCTGGACGGTGTAAATCAAAACGTGGGCAACTCAAAGGATTCATTCACACATACAATCAGGCCTATAAATAGGCAATACAATAGCAGAGCAAAGTGTATCACAAACACAACCAGACGGGCTGAACTCCTTAGTGGAATGTACTTACTTTATTTCTGGTGCCTCATTTCATCACACTTCGCACATTGATTTCTTTTCATCTTACAAAAATAGTGATTATTCGCACATTGATTTCTTTTCATCTTACAAAAATAGTGATTATGATCTTGTGTAAATAGACAATAATGAGACGTCTAGAATAGTGGGCATTGAAGATGTTTGGTTGCAAACCAATGCAGATTCTAGCTTACTATTGAAGAATGTCATACATGTGTCCGATATTCGATGGAACCTGATTTCAATTGGAATGTTTGATGATGAAAGTTACACTTCTTGTTTTTCTGATGGGAAGATGAAGCTCACGAAAGGTTCTTTGTTGATGGTTAAGGGAACGAAATGAACATCTGTAAGGAACTTTGATTTCACGTACGTGAAATAGTCAATAATCTAAAAAAAAAAACGAATAGGATTTGACAAATAACCCATAGTAAGCTTACTTGACCCCGTTTGTAGATATTTGATGACTACACCAATTTGTTATGAAAACATTTTGTTTTGTCATCTACTATGACATTTTTTGAGCTACAAAATACATGCTGCATTACTTTGAAAAATTGAAGATAAATCCCAACACTACAAAATTTCACTCCCCATTACTTTTGTACATAACCATATGCTTATTTATTAATGACATTAATCCACATGAATTTTGGGGAAGGAAGATGTTGTATGGATTTTACATTTCTACAGGCCCTTTAGAGTCGAAAGAAGGTCGCAGACTCCCACATCATCGGAGATCGGTACAGAAGACATTGTACATCTTCATTCTTTGATGATAATCAGAATTCATTGCATTCTTTAGTTTTTAGCACATTGTGCATAGCCTGATACGTAATAATCTACTAATTTCAACACTGTAAAAACTGCTAAATTTCGGCCATGCTACAGCTTTAATCGCATTCATTGCCTCCCTTTCTTTCTGCAAGAAGTAAAACAATATCAGACAACATGACGATCAGGTCGTTTGATGACCTAATATCATAAAGGGAAAAGTGCATTTAGACACCTTTCGACGCCCTGAATTTTCAGGGTTTCCACACATTGACATGCCAAACTTCTGAAATGTACATTTAAACTACCCACAAAGTATATAATGTATCAATGAGCGAGGGATGGTAGAGGATACGATTTTGGATTTAAACCCCCCACAAAGAAAACAGCAGCCTGAGAAAGAGGGAAAAAAGAGAAAAAGGAAAAAAAAATTAAGAAAAAGAAAATGTTCTCTAGATCTCGTGTAGGTGGGAGCATTTAGCACTGGCTCAAATTAGAAAAGTATTGAGCCCATCATTCTCTTGAAGAAAGCAAAGCAAGACATGGATAAACTAGATCATACCTTGAAGAACCCGTGCCAGTAGTTCTGATGGATTTGACGCCTTTGGCTACCCCGCTTACAACTTCATCCATGCTCTGTCCTTGTCGTTTGTAGCTGCCACCGGAAGCCACAAGACCAGGACAAGGCCGATAAGCCTTTATAGGCCACCAACCTAAACCAGGAAATGTAGCAATGCCACCCTGCACCCTACCTTCACCGTTGCAGCCTCGTTCTATCTCCTCTCTTCCACAAGCCTTGCAGCCACTACATGGAAGCATTTTTTATCATCAGGACAAAAGGCGACCCCGGTCAAACAAATTAATACAGCAGTCTTGCACATGTTCCAGAGAACTCATGTTGTAAATTGGCATATTGCACCTAGTCCAAGTGGAGCATGGATCTTAAGTGAAGTTAATCTTCTAAATTCTACTACATCGACTCAGAGTCGGTAAAAATTAGTCATCTACGTCTCTAAGGACCTTGAGATCAAGTTGGCACTTGGCAGATAAATACCCTTATCCATAACACTAAGAAAATGATTTCAGCAATAGGGCTGAAATGCCCATCTGATTTTCCCAAATAGTATTTCAAGTTTCTTCAAATCTCCATATATCCCTCCCCAATGAGGATATAATATAATTTAGGTATCAAATGCTCCTCGCACATCAAGAACCTAATGATCACTAAACAAAGGAAATTGTTTCACTTTACGGTTGAAATTATGCAGACTTAGTTGAACCTCTGAAATCTCATTCTAGTCCACTACAACAGCCAGCTAACAGATAACACATGGAAAAAGCAAGCCCAACTTCACAACAAAGGTCGATTGCAGTAGCATACCTATTCATGTTCTCGTGTGTTGAATGTGCTAATGATCAACGAGGTGTTCAATATATATTGATGGATCTGTAGAATTACTGCTTACCTACACATCTAGAATCAGGCATTTCTACACAAAATCATTTCACAGTTTACAAATACCTTCATTTCTACTAGCATTGAATTACAAACTATATTCTCATAACATCTTGGAATATTATTAAATATACGTTTAACTTAAAAGAAACACTGCATTTTTAAGTTTTATGTAACAGTGGTGCCGACATTCAAATCAAACAAATAGGGTCTTATAAACCCCTTGAGTACATTGTGTTCATTCAGGGTGTTATACTTGAACCAATCATTATTGTATGCAATCTACAAAGCTAATTATCTGTCAACAAAAATATCTAAGGTCTTGTTTGATATCACTTCTCTTTCCTGTTTTCCGTTTTCGTTTTACTAACCAATGAAACAAAACAGTTTATTTCTGATTTATGTTTCTTAAACAGATGAAATAGAAGAAGAAAACAAGAAAATCTAAACTGGCCTATTTGGTGTCATTGTTGTTTCTGATTTTTTTTTTTGTTTTTGATTCACTGGCACATGATACAAAACTGTTTGGTATTGAATTATATTTCTTAAATGCATGAAAAAAAAAACAGAAAACAGAAAACTACAAAAAATAGTTTTCACTTTCTTTTTTCTGTTTCATCTGAGTGTAACATTCAATATTCTCTTTACAAAAAAATATTTTATTTCATGAAGTGTTTTTGGATAGCTATTGGTTTTTGTTTTAGTTATTGGTTTTATTTTTCATAGTTTTGGACAGTAATATCAAACAATCCCTGAAAATGCTTTTTTTTTCTTTTCTATTTCATCAAAATAGAGTGTTCAAAATTTCCTTTATAAAAAATCATGTTATTTGATAAAATAATTTTAATTTTCATGATTAGTTTTTTGTATCGGTTACTGGTTTTGATTTTCATAATTTTGAATAACAATACAAAACAGCCTCTAATGTGTAAACAACAATGATGTCATAGCATACCCACAACTAAGACCCTGTTTGACATGGCTTCAAATTCTATATTTCAGTTCTGGATAATAAGATTAAACAATTCAAACTATCTGGTATATGTCTTCCTGTTTTTTTAAAACAGAGAGAAAAAAAATAAAAAGCTGTGATCCAGAATACAAAACCGCCCTAAAAACCGCCCTAAAAACACCGAGCCCAATTCTCTCAACTCAACTTGATCAGAAACAATAGTAATAAAAACAACACCTCCTCGTACTTGTGATTGCCAGCAAGCCACCCATCCTCACTCACATCAGGCCGCAACACCCCCACAGTCTCGTCCGGTTCATCCTCTGTCCCGATAGATAATAAGGGCAGCGATTCATCGTACTCCTCATCGGGTTCATCTTCAAAGCAATGGCTGAGGCTGAGTGCATGGGCTTTGAAGGAGGGGAAGGGATGGAGATTGTGGAGTTGGTCGAGAGGTGAGTGTTGTCGTGGTGGAGGTTTGAGGGTGGAGGGTTTGGAGAGGAAGAGGCGAGAGGGGGGAGTGGAGGGGAGTGGAGGGATGATGGAGGAGAGTGCAGAGACCTCCATGGTTGGGTGAGGTGAAGGTTGTGTCAATGTGTGGCGGAATGATGATGATAAGGTGCGCGTCTTTGACTCGAGGATCCCATAACATCATTTGGGCAACGTGACAGTGATACGAGAATAAGAATATGATTTAATAAATAGTGGTAGATTATCCTGTGCTTAATAACAAAAATAGCTTTTGGAATATTTATTCTTTTTAAAATTATAAAATCTTTATAATCTAATCTTTTTATTATTAATCTCATCTTTCGTATCATCATTTATGCACCCAACAAGAAAGAGATTTTGATCATAATTGATCACTATTTAATAAAAAGTGATAGGTTAAGCTGTACTTAATATATAACATAGCTCTTGGAATACTTATTAAGGAGGATAAAGTCTTTATAATCTAGTCCTTTTATTATTAAACTCACCATCTCGTGTCATTATTTATCTCAGTTGATTTTCTTATGAATTTTTCTATAATTATGTGTCAAAATAATATGATTTATTTTATTGATAAATATGTCAAATGCTTTATCTTTATACTTGATAGGTGTAGACAATAATTTGATCACATTTTAACATAATCAAAACACAATAATTTGAGGCCACTTGTTTGAAATATTATTGTTCTATCTTATCGATTGATTGTCTGATTTGATTTAGTTGATATTTATTTGTTTACCTTATTTAGCTAGAATCGATCTAAAAATCTATTTAAGGCTAGTTAATTAAATCATCGAAAGTATTCAATCGATTAGGAAAAATATTTTTGGGTCGTCTTAGAACCCTTAAATTGAAATTTTAGCTACACTCAGATAGACTACGAAATAATAATAGAAAATTATTTAGACCTGGCCTTAGAAAATTAACCATAAATACGAAAATTGATATAATCCTTGAAGAATAATTGATTTTGATCAAAATTCACACTTAAGTGAATAAATTGATAGAAATCGATCAAATTCAAATTTAGGTAAATAAAATTCAGAAAACCATAAAATGGATAGATTAAAATTTAGATTGATTTTTAAAGCTCGATTTAGTTTCATTAGAAGTCAACTAGTCTTAAAATTGACAACAACGGAGACAATCCTAATTTTAGAATTACACATGGTCTGATCTCTCAATGATCCAAGATTTAACGAGGGTATGGAGGAAGCTTTATTAGAAGATTTGACCATAACAACTACGTTTGGCCTGAGTTTGAACTCTACAAGTACGTAGACAACCGTTAAGCAGTTCGGTCAAAATATCTGTATATTTTCTGTTTTTCTCTAACTTATCGTATAGAACACAACTAGGAAACACAAAAATAGAAGTCAAGACTATCTAATAGAGGAAACCTTCAAAAATAGAGAGCGCATTTAATATGGGGGTTGATCAGGATCATTTTTACATGAATTCATCTTTATTTTACTTAGCAAATTTTTGATAATTGAATGTAAAAGCTAAGTATATGTGATTAAAATGCATAAATTGAATTCATAATCTCAGGTTCATAAAATTGATGATATAGCAAAATAATAGATGTTTCTCTATTGAATATTTACAGATATAAGTTGTTGGTCCAAATACAAAATCAAATCCGGCCCAACAGCAAAGCCCAACCCAAATCCAGGTCCTAAACTATTTTGAAGACCAATCCAACAACAAAGCCCAATCCCAATACATTTCTTCTGGAATGCACAGCCACCGCCTCAATAAGCCGTCATTCCCCATCAACGACAGCTGCCATCCACTATGACCGCTACCAACCACAGCAAAACAAGAGATAAATTCAACCACAGATTTCGACCATAGATTTCGATGAGCTGTGTTTGAATTTTCCAAATTGATATCCTGAGATCCATCTATAAAAGGAGATATGTATAGAGAGCTGAAGGAGATAGAAAATACATATATAGAAATACATAGAGATAGATACATAGATACGAAAATACATAATATTATATCGAAGCTGGCCGACCAGAACCACCACGGACATGTGAGGCGAGGCGCGGTTGTGAGAGTGTTGCGCAGCGACTGACAACAGCTTCCGGGCATGGCTGCGGACGACTGGGCGATCGGCTGGCTCCCTATGGCTGAGGAGCGGCTTGGGTGTTTGATGATTTGAGGAGGAAGGCTTGGGAGGAAGCTTGGCTGCGGTTGGGGAAAGTGAAGGAAAAAGGGAGGAAGAAGAAGGGGTTGGGCGCAAATCCTATTGGGTCCAAATTCCATTGGGTTTCAAACACATTAGCAACTTCAAAGCCCAAGTCCATTCGGTCTATAAGCTCAATTTCGGTTCATTTTATTTAAACTTATTTACTTTAAATTTAGTTCATTGAATGTATTTTTTATTCTTCAAATATTGAAATCATGAACTAAATTTTAAAAAGTTAAGGTGAAGGTTTGTTAAATTTATAAAAATGTATTATCATTAAGTTGTGATTAATATACCTTATGATTAAGTGATTATTATACTCTTAATGTTTTCATTAGATTGATCATCTTTTGAATGATATGGGTCATATAATTGAGACCAAGAGGAGATATTATATGAATGCTCAATTAATAAACACCATGAATTAAATTGATATAGAAATATATAATTTAATACATTCAACAGTTATAGACATAGATGTCACATTCCTATGTTGAAAACTAAAAGGATTTCACAAAATTTAATGCATTAGCGTTTTCCTAAATTCATTTTAGAAATAATATGGGTTGTTAAACAATAATAGCATTAATATTGTTCGAGAGAAAATATTAATGGTTTAAGGAAATCCTGTTGTTACATAAGAATATAAATCACAACCACAATAATATTACATTGACATGAATTTACGACCTAAGCCTTAGCCACTTCTCACTCATTATATCTAATCTATATTAATTAGACAATCATCACTCATTTCATTGTCTAGATAAAGCAACGATAACATAATTTCAGTAATCGTTTACACAATCCCTGTGGGTTCGACAATCCGATATTTATTTACCAATTATTACGCGACTAGTGCACTTGTTGTTTACCAATTGAAAAATACATTGGTCAGGGGTGACGGATGCTACCAGCTAACGACCTTCCCATCACTTAACCAAACTCCTAGGTCCAGAACTCTATCCGGAGACGAAAGTTTATCCAACTCTTCCTACTTGGGGATCAAGTAGATGATGACTCCTCAAGCTGTACCATCTGATGGTGTGCTCCCTATGGCTTAAGCTCAGACTGGCACAAATTGACGGCTCCACTGGAAAGCACTGAAGAGGGCATAACTTAAAGACTCATAGCTTTTCCTAAGATAATTTTGGCTTTTCGAAGGTACATATTGTCCTTCTCTTTTGTGTTGTCTTGCTCTGTTGTTATTCTGCTATTCTGTCTTTATGGTTCCTTTTTCTACTGTTATATTGTTACTCTGTTATATCATATGCATATCCAACATACACTTGCACTAGCTTGCGATGCTGCGTTCTCCCTCTGCCATTGACTCCGATCACAGACAGTGACGAATAATGATGATATCGCTTGTACCCTTTTATTCCTCGAACCTCCCCTCTTTGTCTTTTCACTCACTGACCGGATCTTTGCTATGGTGTCCTATTCAAACCAGTCGTACCTTCCTACTCCATAATAGGGTGATTGGTACGTTAAAGACATGTGATAGGAATGTGCAATCCCCTCGTTTGTATAGAAATTAATGTAACAAAACTTGAATGTATTACTTGTAATATAGTTAGGATGTTCAGGCTAAAAGTCAAGTAGGTAGTTGCAGTTTAGGTTAGATGCAAGAGTGCAGATGGTTGCAGATGCAGAGGCATAGTGTAGACCACCCGATGCATACTACTACAAAGACTTTGGAGGAACATCTAGTATATTGACAAGCAACAAAAGAACATGAAGGCTTCACAACAAAAAACTGAGGTTGCAGACCAGGACCAACACGGCAAGACATAAAGCTGAATCAGAGACTGTGCAGACGAGATGTTGCAGCAGAGACTGTGTGCACACAAGATCATGCAGCAATCTAAATTACAGTGGAGATGATTGCCAGTGTGGGGTCAGAGGGTTGAGATCAGTCAAGTGAAGATTCAAATTAAAGTATCAACGACACTAATTCTGGAGTCAGTGGACTGCCATCATCAAAAACAAGAAAGTGGAGACATCAGTGGTCTGCCAACATCAGAAACGAGATAATGGGGAACATGAGTGAACTGCCAGAAATAGTACAATGCAAAAAGGTTCGTTCCTTCAGCTATATAAAAGGGAACCGTTGAAGCTCATTGAAGAAGTGTTGTTGAATAAGAAAAAAAGGGCAAGCGTGGAAAGCAATATACATTCAAAAAGTATACTCAAGAGAGCTGAATCGAAAAGATACAGAAAAGAGAAGTATCACTAGTCTGCAGAAAAACAACTCTTGCAGTAGAGCTCAAGACTCAAAGCTCTGCAAAGATCTAGGTTTTCTGTCCTTCATACAAGTTATGAAAGAGAGTTTCTTGTAAGCTGAAAAACAAGAAGATAGTGATATTTCCCTCTTAGGATGACTACACTGGTCACTAAGGGAAGACTGGACTAAGCTCTCGATTATCATTTGATATCGAGTGTCTGAACCAGTATAAACTCTGTGTCAATTTACTACTTTCATTATATTGATTTTAGAACTGCTCCTGATAAATCATCACATCCGAAATAGAGAAAGACTCAAAAAGAGTCATAAATCTCAAGTGCAGACGAGACAGTCTTATCTGCAGACTACCTGAGTAGTCAGCATACTGCACCAGTCTGAACAAGATCATCATTCCGCACAAAAAGACCATTAAAGTCTTATACAACCTATTCCCCCCCCCCCCCTCTAGGTTGAAACTCGAACCCTACAACATGTGTCAACCAAGAAGGAACACATGCTACTGATAGCCCTTAACCCATAATCTCGAGAGTCTGCCACACTTGGGTCTGACCTTGTATGACCTATCAATGTGATTGGGCTATAACGCGAGATGATTATTAAGCCATAGATTGGTCACTTCTAACAACGTCTTCCTATGGGTCGACTCACTTCCGGCAGCAATACATCCTGGAGTTCAGAAATGATCAACAATCAAGCTGATCTGAAGTTAAAACTAAAATAAGATAAATTAAAGTTAGAAGAATTATACTCTTTATTAAGTTCTTAAGGTTCAGATGTTTAAAGACGACGATGAAGAAGAGACTATGACTATAGCCGGCTGGACAACCCCAATGATGGGATGGAGGCCGATGATGGTGACAATGGGAGGATGACGGTGATGACAAGCTGACAGGGTGGTGGTTTGTAGTCGTTGGAGGGGGGAGGTCATTTGGGAGGGAATGGGAAGAAAGAGGGGGAAAATTAGGAAAAGAGGTCATGGTGGTGGGCGGAATGACGGTCGACAAGGGGGTACGGGGATGGATGATGGTTGTGACTTACGGGAGCGGACCCTGGTGACGACTACAGTGGTTTTTGAGTGGTGAGCAGAAAGAAGAATGGGAAAAGTAGGAAGCAGGTCAAGGGTAAATTATATGTTCGGTGAACGACTGATCGCAAATTCACAATGGAAGACAACATTAGTCACTAATCGGTCATAGAATGATGACCATATTTGATTTTCAGTCAGTGAAAAACGATCCGCATATTTTTTTTGATCGCAAAAATTTTCAGCGATCTCCATTTGCTTAGTTGCTATATCCAAGACCATGTGCTCGCTAAAGGCCTTTTTTTCCCTGTATTTCTTCCGTTCAACTCAAAATGAAAGTTTCCTAGGTCTAACTTATGTCTATCTTTTTGGAATCGAGGAAAACCACATGCTCAATGCTTGGTGATCAAACAAACGACGCATTACGATCAATAACCAACACACAATCTCAAAAAATGATCGAATAACTAAATTATAACATGAAAATGATCACGACACTATTCAAACTATGTCACGACTCTAATGGAAGGTTTAGCTCATGATTCATAGGTAAAGACAAATCATCAAACACATAGTGTGCAAACAAACATCATCTACTATAGTCACAAAACACTAAGAAAAAAGGTAATCCAAGGATGATCTCAACTAATTAGCTTGATGATAAAGTGTTCTAGATCCCTCCTTAATCTTGTTCTCCCTTCTTCCTTATTTATTTGATGAGAGAACCCTCAAATCAAGCTCTAACCTCTCCACCACTTAGCCATCACCAAAGATTATCATGAGAA